>KV417327.1:43544-140049 GCA_001630345.1 Calocera viscosa TUFC12733
ACATATCTAAGGGCTGGCGGATAACGTCGGAGTGAACATGCTCGGCCCCAGTCTTCCCCCAAAAGCGAACCAGGGTCCCCGAGTCCCTGACACCTGCTCTGACGGAAGCAGACCTGCAACGGGAACGTGGCAATGACGCAAGGGATGGCATGCCGGAAAAGGTTCAGAGACAGAGAGTCTTTGTATTTGGACGACAATGAGATTTCATGTAACATTTAACACTATCAAGCAGAGGATCAAATCTGGACCACCTTCAAGAAGCTCATTGGAATTACATCAAGGTGCGTCTGATATTAATACTGATGAGCGACAAGTACTAACCAGCTTTCAGTTTGTCCGTAACCCGAGAGACTGAATGCTCACCATCCATCCAGCCTCACTCGCTCTGTCCCAGCCCGCCTCATTGCCCCCCTATCGCCAGCCATGCTGTTCGAACGCCAACAGGCACTTAACAACAGGAACGAGGCGGTGACAGGCAGCGCGAACGGCGCCTTGTCCTTTGCCGGCGTTGATGGAGCGTGGTGGTGGTGGGCGAGGCGGTCTTGCCGCCGGCGCGGACAATGCGGGGGGGCTTACGCGCCTGAAGCTTGCGCCTCGGAGACGTCAAAGGTGCCACAAGGGAAGACGTGAACATGGGAGGTCAGATGCGTCGGTCAGGGAAGGGGGGGATAGAAGGTATGCTGCCGAGGCTCGAAGAGGCGTTAGTACAGAATCAGGATTGCACTTAGAAAGATGACGACGGCTCAACGGACGCGGCGTCTGCTCCCACATGGACAGCGGCCTGTTCGCTGCCGATGGGCACCCAACCGGCGCGCTCATCCTCCCGCACACTAGCTTCGTCCGACTCCGGAGCGAGTACCTCGCTCATCTGACGAGACAGTACGCCGCGCTCAGCGTGCCCAAGGCGCACCTGCCCATGCTCAGGCCCGCGCTAAACGTCACGCTCGACGTGCGCGAGTAAGGGAATGAGGTGCGGTTCGCGCGCTGTAGCTGCCACCCCAACACGGCGGTGCGCCTCCTGCTCGTGGGCGGGAAGCTCCGCTTCGGCTGGTCGCCACACCGTAGGTGGCGAGGAGACAGGAAATCCCTCTCCCCTTCCACTGGAACGACGGCTGCGTTCCAGTCCCGGCTGCGTCGTGCACTACCTACTCGCTGCGAGCGAGGAGAGAGGGAGAAGGAGAAAGCCGAGCGGGTCGGCGGGTCGGCGGGTCGGCGGGTCGGCGGGTCGGCGGGCCGGCGAGGCGCAGGAAACTGCAGGAGAAGCAGGGGAAGGAGCTGGCGAGGATGTTTGATGCGAGTCCGCTGCTGGGGGAGGCGCTCCTCGATGCGCATCAATAATATTACATTATCTAATCAGTGGCTTCAGTATGGCCACAAAGTTTGAATGGAGAAACCGGATGGATGAATAAGATAAAGCCATGTTTTTGAAAGCGGCGCGCGAATGTCAGGGTCGAGAATCGCTTCCTTAACGAGATCGCCCAGGACCGCCCGCTGCTTGCGCTCATCCAAGACGAGTGCATCGGAAGCGTGCTAGAAGAGGCCGGGATGACGGACGCCATCGTGAAGACCGCGATTCGGGATTGGATGGGCGACGAGCGGGTGGACACGAAGGTCTCGGAGCGGTGGTTCGGAGGACATATAGGAATCGTGATAAAGCAGTCCACGTCGGTGTGATTCCCACACTCTCCCACCATCCTCAACCGTTCACAAGCTCTGTTCAACGCATCGGCCTTTCCTTTTACCCGATGTTCCCTCTCACCTTCTGTCTGTCCGCCAGCCCGATCTCGAAGGAGGATTGGAGGGAGGATTTCAGTCTCGCGGTCGTGCTTTCCTTCTCCTCCTAGGTGCGCCGGTTACCACTCAGTTCTCCGACGTTTTGCTCACTCATTCGTAGATTCGTCATTTCTTCTCATTCCACTGCTCCCTCTACCTGTCTCAGCACAACGATCCTGACTTTGACAACGACGAAATCTGGTTTCGCTCGATCTTCGCCCCTAATACTTCGCGCTCTTCGAATATGGAAAGCCAAAGCGCTTCACGCTCTCGTCCTTCCTCCCGGCGTCACTCTAACCACGTTCCGACATACTCTGGACATCCATCGTGCGAGATGTCGGTCAACAAGAACTTCCCGCCTAGTCGTCACGGTACACCTGCACGTCCACCTTCATCTCAGCTTCACGTCGATCGCACTCGCTGGTCCCCTCACTCCGAGCAGACCCCGTCGCAAACTTCGCGCTCTCCTCGCCAAGTTCAGGCATCGGTTCGCAGGTCTCCCCAACAACTGCTGAATGACGGGGACCCTGTACAGAACCCATCCCGCCAGCAATCGCCCATTGGTCCGCCCCCTCCCGTTCGGATTGTCTACGATCGCGCTCGAACGGTGATTCCCTGCCAAGCCTGGGCTATGGGCCCCGAGATTCCTGATCCTCCACCTGCTTCGCAAGTCCGAGCAGAAGAATAGTGGTACCAGACGTTCATTGGTTTTCACGCTATATTGAGTTATGCGGCTGTTCCGCCTCGTGATCAAGCAACACTCCGCGACTGGCTTCGTCGCATGAAGATTACCATTGTAAGTTTCTCTCTCTCTAACCCTTCCTGAGCTCATGAATATGTCACCAGCGTGCATCAATTACCGACGACATGCGTGAATCGTCTCGCCTCAGCAATCGATACTTCTGTTATATGGAGCGGCAGCTATACGAAATCGCAGAGTCCTTATACCTCGATCATTCGTACACCAACATCCAGCCGGAAGACTGGACCCGGGAGCCCTTCCATACGGATCGAGAGAACCTGTTGCTGCGCGAAGTCGCCTACTGCATCAATCACTTGTAGCAGACACCTCTCACTGAGCTCCAGGCCGCACATACGACTCAGAGCTTTATTGATGAGGTTGCTCGCAATCGTCAGTGGTCCCTCCGCTCCTGCTGAAGAGCGGACGCTTCTTGCCCTTCGTGTGCACTTGGGGGCTGCAGTTCGCCCACCAGGTCGAGCGCATGATCCTCGCCCACGTGACGAAGAGCAACTTCCCATCCTGGCCCTGGACGCTGGCCATGGCGGTGGATGCGAACGCGCCGTTCCTCTTTCGGCGGTACGCGCCTTCCTTCCTTCCTCTCACACTAGTGCTGATGGGCAGCAGCGAGCTGCTCATCCAGAGCACCCCGCTGTACGCGGACCTTGCGGTGCTCCTCGCCCTCCTCGTCTCCTTCGTGTACTACGTCCGGCTTTGCACGCTCGTCATATGGGACATCACGGACTTCATTGGCATCGCGTGCTTCAGCGTGCAGAAGAAGGATTCGAAGGGTGCGTGGGTGAAAGCGCAGGAGGCGAATGGGAAGAAGGAGTAGAGCGTGTGCGAGGCATTAGAACTGGAGGAGGAGGAGATCTCGGCGATACACGCAGGATAGAATTCGTAATGTCATTAACGAACTGGAACCACTAATACACACTTCCGTCTCTTCCTTCCCGCTCCTCTTCCGCGGGTGGTCGCTCACCGCCCCATATAATGCCACAGAACGATGATGAGTACGGCGATCAGGGCGCCGAGGACGACCGCGTCCCTCCACCTGCGCGTCTGGATCATCCCCAGGAGGTTGTTGGTCCTCGGCACGCTGTCTGCGGTCTGGGTCAGCCGGCACCCGCATGGGAGAGAGGAAGGGCGTACTCAGGACGGACGTGATGCACGTCTGGACGCTCCCGAGCTGCGGGGACTGCGTGCGGAACTCGGCGCGCGTGTCGCGTGCCTACAACCATGACCATAAATCAGCACACCGCATAGCGGCAGATAAGGGGATAAGGGAGGGGCCGGACGCACTGGAGTAGCTCGTCGGCCATCCGGTTCGAGCTGTCGATGTGCCCCCGCTCGTTTAGGAGCGCGTCGGTCGTGGATGAGCGGGCGGTCGTGTAGCTCCTAGGCACGCGTAAGCTGGCTTCTGGCGCTTCTGGCGCTTCGGGGCCTGGCCGCTGCTGCCGCTCGACCATCCGCAGCAGGCCTACAGCCCAAAAGCGAACGCCCACTCACTCAATCCGCCCCCTAACGTTACTCAGCAGATTCGCCTGCTCCAGCACCGTGCGCACGTTCTGCGCCGTGCACCGGAAGTCGCGCGTGTAATCTTGGAGGACCCCCTGTGCCGTTGGACTGCGTGGGAAACGCTGGGCCCGCTGGGGGCGCGGAGGGAGTGGAGAGCATGCGCGAGAGCTGGCCGTTTAGGTCGCGTAGCTGCCATGCGGTTCAGTACGCCTGACCATTGTGCTCACGCCCAGCGCGCGCTGCGGAGCGCCGCGCGAGCACATACTGCCTCAGAACAGACGCACCCTCTCGAGCATCCCCCTTACCTCCTCCTCGAGTTCCTCCGTCCCCCCTCCGCCCGCAAGTTCGTACCCCTGTGTGCTGCTCCCGCCCCGCGTGAGGGATGGATGATGCGAGCTTTGAGTACGTTGTCAGTTTCGCGTCGAGCGAGGACTCGAGCATGCGCAGTTGTCGACGGAGGGAGTCGTATGTCGCCATCTGCGTTGGTTGGGTGGGTCGGCTGGGGGATGGGGAGGTATGAATGAATGGAGCGAGGTGAGGCGTGTGTGATGCGGTTCGCTAGTGAGATGGAATAGGGAGAATGGGATATGCAGGGTACCGGTAAGATTGTGTATTGCTCAGGAGGAGGAGATCAACGGACGAGACGTATTCGGACGCGCCTGAGCACCGCCACCGACGGGCAGGGCTGTGAGACAACGGTGGGCATCCGTGCTCGAGCTCTGAGCACAATCCCTGCTGCACCACCACCTCGTCTCCCCTACACATCCTGGAAGTCGTTCCAACTCATCGCTACTGCCCGTGCTGCTGCTAGAACCGCTCGAACCGCGCATATATCTGCGAGAAGAAGCTACTGTTGGAGACACGCGAACACCACAGAGTTTGGACACACAATGGTCTCCTCCACCGCGAATCCCCAGGACCACGTCAAGATCTCGGAGGACGTCAAGCCCACCCACTATGTCGCGACGATCAAGACGGACCTGGAGAAGCTCGAATACGAGGGCTGTGCTGAGATTGAGTATGCTCTCATTGTCACGGTTTTCTTCCAGATTCTGATAGCCTCCAACCAGCGTTGATGTACACGTTGACATCTCCTCCATCACCTTTCATGTCGCAGAGCCCACTATTGTCACCTGCGCCGCGCCATCGAGCGAGAACCTAAAGACGGACAGCCTGCAGGTCGCGAAGGACATCAGCGTCGGACGCGGAGGGGAGAAGGCGACCGTCACGTTTACCGAGACGCTCCGGGCGGGGACCAAGGCGAAGCTGGGCCTGGCGTTCAAGGGTGAACTGACGTACGCTCATTCATATGTTAACGGCAGACAACCGCTGATGATGTTCCAGTGGATCTCTGATGGGCTACTACAAGACGACCTGGGCGCACGAGGGCCGTAAGGGCAACTATACATTGACGCAGTTCGAGCCCACCGCGGGCACGCAAGGCGATGCCCTGTTGGGACGAGCTGGCGATAAAGGCGACCTTCGACATCTCCCTCTTCTCGCGTTCCGACACTGTCTCGCTGTCCAACATGGATGTCGTCTCAGCTACACCGTCTAATGGCAGCTTTCGCCAGAGCGCACTGTTTGCTGCTGTTGTGGTGAGCGAGAAGGGCCGGCGGAGAAGGGTCCTAACGAGAAAGGAGTGTCTGAGAAGGGGCCATCTGAGAAGGGCGCGTCCGGAGACTGCACGCCCACCAAGTTCGCGACCACTCCCAAGATGTTGACCTAGCTCATGGCGTGGGCAAACGGCGAGCTCAAGCACATCGAGTCGTCCTTCACGTCCTCCCTCACAGGCAGGAAGGTGAACCTGCGCGTGTACACCACTCCTGAATACATCGGCCAGGCCAGCCTCGCCCTTGATGTCAAGGTCCGCATCCTCCCTCACTATGAGCGTATCTTCGACATTGCATCGCACCCGAAGCTCGACACGCTCGTCGCCTCCGACTTTGACCCGGGCACGATGGAGAACTGGGGCCTGATCACCCGCCGCACCGCCGCCTACCTGTACCGATCCCAAGACGAGCGGTATCAACTCCCTCAAGCAGATCACGGAGACGCAGTCGCACGAGGTCGCCCATCAGTGGTTCGGGAATATCGTCACCATGAAATGGTGGGACAACCTGTGGCTTAATGAGGCGTTTGCCACGCTCATGGGAGAGGTCATCATCATCCAGCAGGTGCGCATACACGCTGCTTCCTCCTAATAGGCAAAACTAAATATATGCAGATTCACCCCGAATGGCGGCCGCACGCAGAGTTCATCAGTAACCATCTCGATCGCGCGCTTGCCCTGGACAGTTTGAGATCCTCTCATCCCATCGAGGTACCTTGCCCTGACGAGACGGCGATCAACCAAATCTTCGATGCCATCTCCTACTCCAGTGCGTCCTGCCTGCCCCGCATCGCCCAATTTTAAGCTAACTCAGTAATGCAGAGGGTGCTTCCGTACTGCGCATGCTGTCGTCCATGATCGGCGAGGAGGTTTTCCTCAAGGGCGTGTCCAACTATCTCAAGAGCCATCTGTACGGCAACTCCGTCACTGCCGATCTGTGGCGGGGCATCTCCGAAGCGAGCGGGGTGAACGTCAACCAGATCATGGCGTCCTGGACGCTCAACGTCGGCTACCCCCTGATCGAAGTGATCGAGACGGCGACCGGCCTGCGCGTCAGGCAGAGCCGCTACCTCGCGACGAACGATGTCAAGCCCGAGGAGGATGAGACGGTGTGGCACGTCCCGCTTAACATTCAGACCGTGGGCGCGAGCGGCAAGGCGCTGGTGGACAGTAAGACGGTGCTCACGAAGAAGGAGGCAACGGTCGAGATCCCGGATGTGGCGAGCTCGCTCTACAAGTTGAATGCGGGGACTTCGGGTGTCTGTGAGTACATTGACATCGCGTCCTGTGATCTGATCTGATCTCTTACAAGATCGCGTCCTCTACCCTCCTGCGCACCTGGCCAAGCTCGGAGACGAGGCAGCCCGAAAGGGCAGCTCCCTCCTGCCCGAGGACCGCATGGGTCTCGTTCCGACGCGTTCGTCCGTGCTCGCTCTGGACACGGCAGCACCAGCGCCGCGCTCGATCTCATGAACAAGCTTCGTGATGAGGACGATTACCTCGTCTGGTCTCGCATGGCAAATGCCATCGGTGTTGTTAGCAGCGTCTGGTGGGAGGAGCCAACGGCAGTACTGGACGGCCTGGACGCGTTCCGGAGGTCGCTCTTCGGTCCGTTGGCGGAGAAGCTCGGCTTCGAGTTCTCCGAGAGCGATTCGCCTGACCTGATCCAGTGGAGGATCACGGCTGTCAGCGGTGCTGCTGCTGCTGACGATCCCAAGTGCGTGCTCTCTACCTTCCTTTCCCGCACTTCGCTGACTTGACTGTTAGAACGATGGCAGAGGTCAAGAGGCGGTTCAATCTTCTGCTCGAGAAGAACGATGCTTCCGGTATTCCCGGCGATCTTCAGCGCGCAATCTATACGAACGCCGTCCGGACCGGTGGTGTGAAGGAATGGGAGAAGGTGCTCGACATCTACCGCCACTTCGAGACGCCGTCGCAGAAGGTTGCTGCCATGCTCGGCCTGTGCCGTGCCAGCGACCCAGCACTCATCAAGCGCACCCTGGATCTCATCCTCAGTGACGACGTGAAGATGCAAGACTTCATGTACTTCGTCGCGGGCTGCGGGATGAACCCTCCGGCAAGGCGGCCGATATGGCAGTGGACCACGAGCAACTTGGAGGTCCTCGTGGAAAAGTTCAAGGGCAATTTCTCGCTCGGTCGCATCATCCAATACGCATTCGATCAGTTCTCGACCTTTGAGGATGTCAGCGCCATCGAGGAGTTCTTCAAGGACAAGGACACGAGCACATACGTGCAAGCTCTCTCGCAGGGTCTGGATGATGTCCGCAGCAGGGCTGCCTGGCTGCAGCGCGACAAGGCAGAGGTGGAGCAGTGGTTGAAGAAGAACAAATATATGTAAGCGCATTGATGGACAGCAGTAGCCGGCATAGTCACCGCGGTTAGTTGATAGGAGGCTTCTTCCAAGCCGAAGCCAATACAGCAGATTATGAACGCCGAACGGTTGGGGTTGCGAGACAACGGTTATATTCAATAGACCCTCCCAATTTCTTTCGAGCGCATGCAGCTCTCTCATGTATATGACGACAGCCATTTTGAGTCGACTGAAGTACGATTTCAAGGACGCGGATTGAATGCTATGGTATTAAGTGAGGCCGTCGTGTGTAAACCCTTAACCTCATGGGCTAACCGCCTCCAACTTGATTAATCAATCGACGAGAATGTAGCTCACATTACGGGGAACAAAGGGTACGGGAAGTTATACAACCAATCATGGGAGTGACAGAGTAGAATGATGGAACAGGGAGATGGATCCGTCTAGCGGGCTTCATTGAGTGACAGTGAACTGCTCGTTCCAGGTTCTGGGTGCAGAGGACCGATACCATCCATGAGGGACGACCATAGCGTCGTAGGATCGAGTATGAACAAAGGGTTGAAAACCATGGTCAGAGGGTGAAACAATTTGCGAGCCTTGAAATTGGTCACTAGCATCATGATGCAAAGGACGAGACACGGGCATGACGTAGCCGGGAGGTGCCAGACGACCATTACTGGTCTCGAAGGAGATACTCGCCTCGTCGTCTCTCGGAGGGAGACTGGGAGCCACAGGGGCTGCATCGTAGGAAGGAATTGTACGCAATTGGGGAGCGGAATTCTGTCGTCTGATTGCTGCTGCATATGGGTGGAAGCGTCTGGCAGACCAGTGCGCGGATATAGGAGATATGGAATCGGGGATTGGTTGGGAGATGGTACCATATGAGCCAGTGCTGGCCAGCCGACGATGCGCATCGAAGTTCTGGTTGGCTATCGGGATACCCGTGAACTCGGCGTGACTATGACCCACAACGTTAACAGTGTCGACCCGGAGCTGAGGAAGTCTGTCGTTGCCAGCGGAAACACCCGAGGTCGAAGACTGAGTCCATGGTGACGCAAAGGTTTCGGGCCTTGTGGAAGTGTTCACGACGGGGTCGTGCGGGAGTGGGGCTTTCCACGGCCCGTATCCATTGGGGTAGAAATAAGGAGCTTGAGAGTAGGACGATTGCTGCTGGAACTCGCCATAGGGCACGTCCTCTTGTTTGATCATTGTCGGGTCGGGCCCCTGAAGTTGATCGACATGGCTGGATAGATGTGTGGGTGACGAGAGGGCAGAAGGATGCGAGGGAAATCCATTTCCCATGTGTGATATCGCTCCGACATTGTTGCGAACTGGTGGGTAGACAAGAGGGACAGGCTTTGACGCTTCCGCTCGCTCGTTCATTTCTGCGTTCCAATGCGTTGTGGTCCGGCGATGATTGGGCAACTCGGGTTGTCTGTAGAGAGGCGAGACGTCGGGGGAAGCAATGGTGGGCTCCACATGGAGGTTTCGAGAATCGGAGAGCTCAGGGGAGATGGTTTCGCTTTTGACTATCTCACGCGGAACTCCCTCTGGAACAGGCGTGGTGCCAATCGAGGATTCTCGCGACGCCAATGGTGATTCGTCACGGGGGTCTCGGCTCTGCTCGGCGGTAGATTGCGAAGGCTCTTGATGAAGGATCGGGCGTCGGCTGACTGCGCCGCGTCTTCGCCGAAGTGGTGCGGCAGGGCGAGAGATAATGTTATACCTGGCCAGTGGTCAGCTTGGTCTCCTCAAAACGTTGATGTGCCATGAAAGCCTAACCTGTTCTTTGCTGCAAGACCCGTCCGGCGAGGCAAGTACAGCCGCACGATCTGTGCCCAAGCACGACCATGCTTCTTAACCCCTTTAGCCAAGAGGGCATCCTGTTAATATTGTCAGCTAGCACGCACGATGCAAGGCCATAATCAACATACCTCCTCGGGCTTCCATCTCGAATGATCTGCACTCACGTTAATCTCAAGCCGAGTTAATAGTATCAACACTTGCCTATCTCTGGGTTGATAGCGTCTGTCCACCTTTTGGCGCATTCTGGTTGGATATGTTTAAGAATCACAGGTGACGTCGGTGTGAAACGACTTACGATCACCGCTTCGACTCCCGACAATTGCGGCGACCTGAGACCACCTGTCTCAGGCGTCAGGATAATGAGGGAAGAGAGGTGTACCTATACTTACTGGTTAGTATACATTTCCACTGCCTCGCGCAAAAGCTGATCTTCTTCGGGCGTCCAAGCTCCTCGACGAAGCTGACGCTCCATTTGTCCGTACCATCGTTTCCGACAGTCTTTGTTGCTACGACCGGGAACATGCTGAGATATCTCATGCCACAGATGGGGCCGGCTTTCGGTATGACCTTCAACTATAATAATCACGTAAACAATACTCTCATGCCGTCACCAAGACGACCAACCTCGTAATATTGCGGCCCGAAGGATAGCATCTTCCTGCTCTGTCCATGCCCTCCGCTGCCGACGGTCGGTTTGAACAACCTCTTCGGAGCTAGTTTCGGAAGAGTTCATTGAATCGTCCGACTCGGACATAGTTGGGGTTGAGTTGTGCAAGGGGGCGACAGGATACTGTGCAAGCTGTAGTCTCTGAAGTGGAAACGACGGGTGTGCCTTGGTGGACCCACCCGTTAAGGGCCAATATCGCCGTACCCCGGGGCACGGACCTTCGGGGGACGCGTTCTGCCATCATCAAGAAGAGAAGTGGGGAGCTTGAACTCGCGGGGGCAAACTTCTCTAAACGAGTATTCAAATGTGGGCGTTACCCACCGGGTTGCTCCCATTCGCGCGCCAAAGAACCCCTGAATCCAAGAAGTTGCCACCCTGAGTATTCGGTTGCCTTCCCGATGCATTCTTTCAATTTGTCAAGGGCACTGTTAGAGTGTTGAGCCCTTCGTGTGACGCGCATTACGCACATACACTGCGTCAGACTTCGCGATCATCTTTCCGACACGCGCGGACACAAAGGGGCGATCAAAAGGGGAGCTGAATGCACGGACAAGGGTCACGATTGCTTGTGGGACTAAAATTACTCAGGCTTAGAATGTGGCACGGAGCCGGCGGCGCCCGTCGGCGCTTTAGGGGTCCCAGCCTATTTTCACAGGTGACTGGCCGCCCCGCTTCCGTTTCGGCTGCGCTTTACCTTCTATGGAACGTCATCTTGCGGAAATCTTACATTTAAGATGACACAACGATAAAGACCTGTATTTCTGGAATGCGAAGCGTGGTTGTTCTCGAAGGGCTCTGCCATCTGGCGCGATCACTGCCAAGTGACCCGCTGCGGGCATGGCGGTCATCGATACCACTGAAGCAGTCCTTGCAGGCTTCTGATGTCAGGTGTACGATATCGTAAATTGAGAACTGGTCCAACCGCTTCGGAGCGCATCATCTAAGTTGACCTCGCGAACCGGGGTTTTGGGTGGAAACCGGCCGGAGGTGTCATTCAGTAGCTGGGTTCTAAGGGACGCGAAGAGCGGGTCCGTTGTGCCGTGGCTTTTTCAGAGAGCGCATGAAAGCGGCACCGGCATACACCGGCATCGGATGGATTTCGTTCAAGGCGCGCGCATGCGCAGTTGATGATGCCGAACGATGGGAGGGATATTCAGGTCCTTCGCCAGACGCAGGCCACTAACGATACCGCTATCAACGCTATCACAAGTCGGCGGCCCCGCCGCAGATGGTTCGCAAGAGAACGTACCAGAGTAAGGGGCTCGCAGTCAAAACAGCGCACCCACGTTGCTAAGGCGGATGTCGCACCTCGTGTGGGAGAAGTAGTCCTTCATGCGTGAAAGCTGCGACCGGGCGGACGGAGATCTCCGGGAGACCAAATCGCAACCGATTTGAGCTCCAATCACGCGCGAGAACAAGGACATATATAGACCAGGACAGGTCGTGAATATCCGGGAGAACGGCCGCATCATATATATAGACAGACGATATTGCTGAGCGCTAATTCGAGCGGCATACCAGACAATCCATCGTCAGGAGGTTCGCCATTCGATTGACTAACGAAAGAGTCTTGATAGACCCTCGCGAGTTCGTCATCCGCACCGTGACGCCGGATCATGAGGAACCGTGAAACGAGTCATGTGCAGGCATTCCAATTCGCTCCTAATCGCTGCAGCTTCTTCATGTCGCTTCATTATGATGCTGATACTCAGTTTGCCCTCAATGCAAGGTCCAGTAATGTATCGTCTGCGAGGCGATGGTGGCATGAGACTGCGCGAGGCTTGAGAGGTGGCGGCAGAAGACACGTGTGTGCGCAAAGGCTGCGATCAAAGCCTCCGTTGGAGTGACTGGGCCACAGCTGGCTCGTTGAACTTGGTCGACCGTTTCCTAGTACATGAGACTCGACGTTCTTCTCCTTTCACCACATACTGATACATTGCCATTCCATATATCCTGCTAAATCAACATTCTCCTCTTCCTCAATGTCTGATACCGACGACTGTGACTATGACGAGGACTACGACATGGAAGCGTACGAACACGACGACGATGACTCCCCCCTGACAACGGACCCTGAGGACAGTAAAGCGGTCAAGCATGGAGACGAGGACCAAGACGATGGGGAAGAGGACGCAGATGGAGGAGACATGACTTGGGATGATGATGATCTCACGGCGCTAGTCGCCTCTACCTACGCATTGGACGAAGTGACGCAAGAAATGGTGCAAGAAGCTGTTGCGCTCGCACAAACGCATCTCGCAGACCCTGACGTGATCCAGCTTACGCCTCTCGGACCCAAGTTCACGCTATCTGTGGTTGACATGCATCCTGCTACCCGCCAAGCGTGCGGCCTGACCCAGGCTGATCCGTTGTTCTTGCTTCTGAATGTGACAAACGGCTACAAGCGGAACTCACCTCATGCGCGCATCACTGTCTCTCATGGTGTCGACGGCCAACCATCGACGTCTTCGGAGCGACCTAATCCCAGGTTCAGTATTGGCATACAGCTTGTGAGCTCTGTGCAGAAGTTCATCCAAGAAAGATGGTCCAGGAAAGACGAGACCTTCCTGGTTGACCTGTATACACTCGCCGTGGAACGTCTTACGAACTGCGGGAACGTGTGCATGCTGTGTGATCGCCAACTCCCTTTCCCAGGATTGAAACCTACGATCTGCGAGGACAAGCTGTGCTCATATCAGCTGGAGAAACTAGGGATCGGCGCTGGATTAGGTTTGATAGATACGGATATTGCCGGTAAGTTGATCCTTACTCTGGTCGCGTTTGCTCCAAATCCACCACAGTTGCCGACTTTCTCATCTGCGCGTGCTTGGCAGCCGCCTCAAGTGGATCTCGCATTCCTTTCGCTCTTCCAAGCATGCCTACTGCAGAGGGTATGGACGACACCATTCTTCCCGGGCGGATCGTGAAAGCACTCTCTGTGACACCCGTGCTGGTAGAACTACCGAAAGACGACGACGCGCGATCCAATGCTCTGAAGGAATTGGACCCTTTGCTAGAGACTATCATACGGTGGATCTTTGCAACTAATCGTGCCCATGTCGTCTCGATGCCGGAAGACGAGCAATTTACGGAGATGACTACTGGGCATCAATTCAGGATCAGCACGTCTACCAGAGCTCATGCATCGGCGTTTGAGAGTATGAAGCAACGCCATGGTAGCTTCTTTGCCTGGCATGGTTCCAGTGCTGCTAACTGGTGGGCGACATTGAGCGGCAGACTGATGGACGCTGACTTTTTCAACCCAGGCACAATATCTTGCGAAATAACCTCAAGAACGCCAGCAACACTCCCATGATGAGCGCTGGTGCTGCTTATGGTCCAGGCATTTATCTTGCTAAGAATTCGAGCACATCGATGTCCTACAGCGGGGGCTTTGGACACGGTGGAGTCGCAGGTCAGAGCCGCTTCTGGAACAGCCAGTTCGAGTCGAACTTGCGCATCTTAGCATTGTGCGAGGTTGCAAATTCCCCGCAGGTGCAGATTCATCATACGTCCGGCATCATCACTTGCAGCGAAGAGACATGTGTTACGCTGCGCTATCTCTTCCTCTATACAACTCAGGCCATGCCTGCTATTGATGCCGAAAAGCTGACGCCGAAGCTCTACCGAAACGAGACGACCATTGTCGGAATGGTCCCTATCTCGGAGGTCGACCCGAAGTACCTGCTCGTGACGAGTGATAACTACGCTTGGGACATTCAGGAGCTTGTCCTGCTCATCGAGAGCAAACATGGCGTCTTCACTAACGGCTACACTCGACTCGGTTTTAACGCTCAGGATGTGAAGGCCATCATCACCCATCCCAGTGGTGAAGGCCTACGACTCTCCAAGCTCGAGTCTGACAATGCAGCTCTACGCAAAAAGATTCCCGCGTATATCTTCACCAAGCTCCATGCTGTCGGACGGATTTGTGTCGCGCAGGTTGGAGAGGACTACAGCCAGAGCACTGAGGCCATTGTGGAGCTGAAGTCGTACCTGGAGCACATGCCTCCAGAGATCAAGGACGCTCTCGAGAAGGCTCCATTCGAGGTGGTACGTTGTCCTGTGTCCGTCTATGACCGTAACTGACAAGAGCATACAGACGGATACGCATAGCAGGCTACCGTTCCGGGACACGATTATGCACGAGCTCGAGCTTGTCACTTCCGCCGGCGACTGTATCCACCGGTTCGGGGACTTCCTAATGCAGGTACGACCGTAACGATTCTCCGGCCTCGCTCCGGCCTCGCTTTCTCCTGTCATAAAACGGGTTATCTTCTAGGATACGTCGAAAATTCGGGCAAAAATCTAGGATAGGCTAGGGTCCACAATAATCTACATTGCGCTCCGCAACTCTGGCAATGCAGCGTCTGTGCTCTTCATGTTCAAAGCCCAAACTTAATAAAACACCCGTCCTTACCACTCAAGGTCGATACAGTATCCCTGGGAGCTGTTCTTGAACCAATTGCGAAAGTTCAAACTGGGCGAACGAGGCAGCACAAAGCGCCATAGAGCCGCTGTCGGGGATTCTGCGCCAATATCGTGTCTCACAACTCAAATCAGGCTGTCAAACAGATGCGAACATCTGTTTCCGACATCTATTGCGAACTTCTATTATAAAATGTGTTTTAATTATTAGGAGGAAAAGCCAATGCGCGCGGTGCAATGAAAGCGAGGTGGAACGTATTGTAGATTTATAGTGGACCCTATCGTATTCTAGGCGAAAGCATGACGCGGACGACGTATTCTAGAAGATATCCCGTCATAGGGTAAGCCCTCCGGGCAGACCTGGGACCTTTGTGAACGGGAGTATATTAACGTGCATGTCACGCGTGATGAGTAATGATACAATGTTTCCGTATGAGGACCGTGCCGGCATACAATAAAGGCAAGTTAGGTTACACAGTTGTAATACAAGAGTTGTGTGTTGATCGCGTTGTCAATTGGTATCGGGCATGGACAGGATTCGGATCTTCTCCTTCAGTACATTGTGTTCGTTGTATTGGTCGTGTAGTACGAACGCATCGATGAGATGACGTTTCCTGTGTTTCGCGACGTCACTTAGAGTAATAAGGATTGGTAGTTAGAGGGCGTACTCGTCATCCGGAATGGTGCTATCCGTAGATGTTGTAGGAGGCGTAGTCTGTGACGGGAATAAGTGATAAATCCAAGCGTCGTTATATCCATACGTGAGCATCGGCGTTACTGGTGTCGGACGGGTTAGTCCCTGTCAGCTTCGTGGTCGGCGGTTTAGTCCTTGTCACCTTTGGACGTTTACGAATAGGGCGGAGGATGGCTCCGTAAACGTGCAGATCGATCGGTACGCGACGTTGCTGGCGGGTCGCGCCCATGTCGATGTGTATAGTACGTGTGTCTTGAATGCGATGTATGCGTATTGTCGTGGAGCGTTTAGCGGAGGTCTTCAAGGTGCAGTCCCGTTTCTTTAAGAGCTTGCGGGATAGGGGAAACGTCCGGCGAAACAGGAGTTCGAATGTGAACGTTACGGAACGAGTCACATTCAATGTCGGACAGGGGAGCCACGATCGTATGCAAACGTTCCAGAACGATTTGATTCCGAGACGCGTAACACATGACTCCGCTATGTGACGCGTTCGCGTCGCGTCGTAACTTGTCCGCAACCACCATCCAACCATTACTTATCATCATGCCGTATAAACTAACCAGACATGGTTGTGCCAGGCTTGTGCAAGAAGAAAGTGGCATCAAGAACATCGTCGTCCAACTTCAGTCAATCGGTGTTACGAGGATCGGTCCCAACATCGTTATGCCGGATTGTTATCAGTAGGTTTGGGTTCTTGAGGTGCCGTGTGGTGTTGACGACTGGCCCCAGCGCTGTCGTCAGCGACGGCACATATGCTATACCGGTCATGATGTCTATGTATCTTAATCCCAGGCTCGTTGCCGGAGAGTTCTCGCCAAATGACGTGGTTCGCGTCAAGCAGACCGTCAAGGAACTGTCTAACTCTAAAGTGTAAGTACGGATTGTTACGACTTGTATGCCTGTTAACATTTTATACGTAGCGTCATGATCATTATGAAGATGGATCGTATCGAACCGTGTCTGCAAGTCATCGGTGCCCCTCGCACGTTAACCGGCGACGTGACGTCGTTGGCTGAGATGTTCGAGGATGATCAGGCCAGTACGGATTATGGTCTAGAACCGGCAACCCCGACTCCCCGTAGCGACGGTTCGTTCCGCGTGTGTGACTTACGTCCCGGGATAGTGGGGTGAGTTGGTATGGTCCTAGGAGTGCATATATTCACGTTTTTTAGGTGGAGTATATGGACGAGGGTCATACGTAACACAGGTCCTGTAGTCATGTCAACTGGGACGGTGGCGAATTTTACATTCTTGGACGAGACGGTACGTGAGGGTGCGTATCTGTACGTTGACATGCTTATTATATCGTAGGGTTCCATCAGCGGTGTTGCCTTTGACGAGTCGGTCATAAACGGGTGCGGGAACATGGACGTCGGAAAGGTGAGTTGTCACGTCACGTAGCGTCCTTGCGTTTGTCTGATACGGTATAGATCTATCGTATATCCGGCGGGAAATTGCAGGGCTCGATAGGACCTTATCAACAAGGTTCCCCGTATCAGATTAAGTTCACGACCGCGACGACTGTAGAGGAGGTGCGTTACTGAATAGGAAATGTACAGTGCATACACTTACGTCGATACAGATCGCTGATGATGGTACCATCCCTTATCTTAAGCAGTCATTCGTGGATATCAAGGACCTGGTCGATAAGAAGACAACCGTCACCAGTACGCGTGTCGGCCATGTCCAGATACGAGCGGTTACTGACGATTGTGCAGATGTGATAGGCGTCATTATCCACGTCGGCGATGTCTTCGAAATTACGAAGGACCGTTACGTCGCGTCCGGGACCGAGTTGAAGTCATCGTTCGTGCCCGCTTCGCAACTCTCCGTCTCGGAACATAAAGTCAAGAAAAACCTGCGCGAGGTTATCCTGGCAGACCATTCGAAGCATTCCGTGCGCGTGGCTTTGTGGGGAGACAAGGCAACAGGGTTTCCGGGGAGTATCGGTGTTATTATGATACTCCGTGACGTGCGCGTGTCTGATTATGGGGGCACGAGTCTTAATACGGAGCCGGGCACCACTATCACTTACGAGGAGAACTTAGAGGAGGTCGATGCGCTGAGGAACTGGTACGTTAACCTTCCAACACGATTATCGTGTTGACGGTCGGCCAGGTACGAAACAATTGGGGAAGGGGCGACGTTTTCTGTTATGTCTAGCACGACGTTTGGGGCATCGTCAGCGAGAAGATTGACGGCCACCATGTCTAACAATGGTCCAACGACTGTAACGGCCGTTCTTAACTGGAAACGAGAGGTTATTGGCCTCGGCAAGACGTTCAACACCATCGCGTCAATTACGCAAATCAGCTCGGATGTTCTGGGTTATAACGGGTGCTCTTACGATCTTTGCAACGGCGGGGTTTCGGAAGTCACGCCTGATTCTACATTGCCTAATTCTACGTTGTGGAAGTGTCGGGTTTGTGGGAGGACGTCGCCGAAAATGTTGTACAAGTGAGTAATGACCGAGTTTAATATCCGGCCACGTTAACGAATGGTAATAGGTACAGACTCAATGTCGTTATGTCGGATGGTGAGAAACGAATCTGGTGTACAATATTCGAACCCGTCGCGGAACGTATGGTCGGGATTCCTGTCGGGAAGCTGGAAGCGTTGAGGGTCAGTTCTTGTATACCTCGATATGGTTAATGGCTTGACGAGTGCAGCACAAGCGCTCTCCCGAATTCGACACGAGAATCGGAGCATTGAAGAAGATGTGGGACGTGACTTGTGCTGTCAAAGTGGTGTGTAACTATGAGTGCTTACCATGCTGTTCGTTAATATCGTAACAGGGCATGAACGATCAAGTGGTTTACAACATCACTAGGGCCGATCCCGTTGACGACGAGGATATCGGTATGGAGTAGTGCACCGTTCATGTTTATATGCGTGATTGTAACTCGCTTGTCCATTACGAGTTTGCTACACGGTCGGGGCGTGTATGTCAATGAAATACCGTCACGGATATCTGACCATTGATGTTACGAGTGAGGAATTACATTCAATCAGGGAGGGCGCGTATTCAGGTGACATAAAGGAAATCGTAGCGAGATACAGGGCGTAAGGGTATCCGAGTGTCGTCACATCCTCTGGATCCTGGTAACGACAAAGGCACGGGATCCATTCTGAGCGGATTTCTGTCAAAAGGTCTTTGAAGATTGTTGGCTACTCACGGCAGGTATTACGGTGCACTTGAATTCATATTGCACGTTCTCCAATCCGTCCAGTAGATCGTTGAATGCGTTCAAGTTAGTGGTCTGCGAATGGGTTATGTGGACGTTCAGGACGGTAGGGAACAACGCACGCGAAGGTGATGGATGGTAAGTGCATCGTCCTCGAGCAGTTGTTGACCGGCGCCGTTATATAACGTGACAGGCAGGCCAAAGTGACCGGAGACGATTAGGGCCGTAAAACGAAAGCTGCAGAGACGTGTTGGTCAGACGTATTGCGCGGAACGGAGGACATACCGGCGGCTACAGATGGGCATGTCGCGTCCGCATTGGGTACAGGTCCACGATCCATAAACGTTGAGGTTTACAGGCCTTTGACACGATTCGACACTGCAGGCCTGGAACGATAGGTTGTTGCGAGAAATATTACGTAAATAGCCTTGGCCACGAGACAATAGCCCAGAACCGAGCGTATGGATGACTTGGATGGGACGCATCAATATCCAGCTGTCGGGATCGTAGACCGGCGACTGGTATGGCGTCAACGGGTTGTCAGGCATCTGATGGACGATTGGTATGAGTATTATAGCAGATGGCCGGGACGTACAAGGTGAAATGTCGTCTCTGTATAGAAACGTAGCTGCAGAGGACCCGCCACTTGGAAATGTGGTGGAGCGCCCGTGACTCGTACGGACGTTATCGTGTATATCTGAGAACGTATCAATCGATGTGTGAGTAAGAGAATGTAATATCACGTACACATCCGAGAGGGAGAGACCGTAAGATAAGGGCCGTGTTGGGTGCCCACGTAACAGATGATATTGTACCCTGTTCGTGTTTGTCAAAGACCGTCATTCAATCACCGTAAGAGTGACGTACGGTCGTATCTACCCAGACAGCGTTGATGCGGCTCCCGGTCACTCGACGGTCAACGAGGCGTGCCGATACGGTCACCCTATTTGAACATATTAGTGTGGACAGAATGACACGTAAGGTTGCGTACCAAGATTGTAGGCCGAGGTTTACAATCGAAAAGCGAGGTTGTAAGTGGACAGGCACTTCTCCCGGGGGTACGTTGACTATGGGCGCGAGCGCAGGCAGTACGGGATTGAGCGGCTGGAAAACTAGGTTAGGAGGGACGTTGCCTCGTATGAATATGGGGTTGCCGATGCGAGTCGCGTGATGATGGTGAAACAAGGCGCGAACAACGTGCACGGTCCTGCAGGACGTTAGGGCCAGGTATGCCATTTGATTGGACACGTACGGAATGTTCCCAACGTGTTCAACACGTGTCTCTGTGATGAAGACGATGTCGTACAAGTTGAGGGAACGGTCGAGAATGGCACCGTTCAGTTCGGGAGACACAGACGCTTCGACGCAATGAACGCCGTCGTTGAGGATGAGCCTGAACGTGATTCAATGTCTTAATGGACGGAGCACAGCGACGTTACTCACGTATATTCTATGTCATGTCCATCAACCTGTTGTCCCGAGATCCCCGCGATCTGCACAGTCTCCGTCACTCCCGAAAGGTTTGTTGTAAGGGCACGATGACAGAACCCGTTCGTCAAAGGAGGCGCTGCCGTTGCCATGTCTGGGTGACAGCCGAAAAGGAAAAGGTAAAACGAATTTGCACGTTTGCAAACGTTCCTAAACGTTATATTGATGCCGCGTTTGGGTCCGTTGCTGTGTGTCAGGGACCAGTCACATTCGCTTCCGTGATTGAGGTGTGACTGTTTCGGACAGACAGACGCCTCCTTGTATGATTACGGAAGGTCTAAACTGTCATGCATTGTACGATCACGAACTAATATGACTATACATATAATCGTCTATGGATCGAATCACCTTACACTCGACGGAAAACTTGCTGACTAAATCAAAATGTTGCCATTCTCGTCGCTCCTGGTCTGCTCTCTCGTCGAATGATAAAAAGTTGTCCAGAAACGGGCGTCGGTAACCTCGGATGGATCGCAACCGTTGGAAAAGTCCTAGGGTATTGGCCCACGGTTCCTGGAAGGCGTCAGTGAACGTCCAGTAAAGAGCGAAATACGTCACGGGCGAGGAATGCATCGTGGGGTCGATGCACAGTTCGGTAACGGACGGACAACCTCGAGCGAACGACCCGATAATGGGCAGGATCGACAATGGATACCCTTCGTGAATATAGCTGTGTGGAATGAATTTGATGCTGGACAGCGTTGTGAGACGAGAAAGTGCCGTGCGTAAAACGTCGGCCGTGTCATAGTATGAGGCGTATTCGACTGTCGGTATAGACCACACGATTTGACGTAGGCGACGGGTCAAGCCGGTTAATGTCTGGTCAGCGTCAAGAATCGACTTGAATATGTCGATACCCGCCCCGGTGAAGTAACAGGTTTCGAGATTGGCCAATGCTCGTACCGGTAGTCGTTCAAATTTGGGCAACGTGGTTTTCGATATCCGCAACTTGTGAAGGGAGTGCCGTGACAGGAAGCCGCAAAATGCATCCCACGCGTCACGTCGTATCGATATGCCGTTCAGTTCCAACGTGTGAAGCAACGGCCAGGTTGCGTCCCACAACGAACCAAATGTCGTGGCGACCGACATGGTTTTGAATACGTCCATGTGCAATTTCGTTAAGGATGGACAGCGACTGACCAGCATCGTTGTTATCGCTGCAGCAACTGGAGGAAACACGTAAAAGTTAGCAGACCCTAAGAAAAATGTCAGTGTAACAACGGCGTATAGTAAATGTACTGTACCTTGACTTCTCCAGGAAAAGACGCTCAAGTTTCCGAGAACAGTCAGTGCCTGGTACAGATTTAGATAAAGGAGCAAAGAGAGAAGGTCGGTAGCGCACAGGAACACAAGCGAGCCATAGCCTTGTTTCTTCGTCAGTTCTGTAGAGGAACGTGGATGGGCGTATAGTTATAGACAAGTTCCGCAGACAGTGCCGAACCGCTTCGAATAACGTCTGCAATTTTGGGAAAGAACGGATGTGTAGCTCGATATGTAGAACTTGTAGAGAACGGAAATGTGCGGAAGCCGCCAGAAAGGGGTTTAGGCGAGGCTCTATGTGAGTGTGCCGCTGCGAGAATCGATCTTGTAACACAACCGGCGTGACATAGACGTTGAGTTTGTAACGAGGGGCCGGGACGTGGAAGGAGTCGACAAGCCACAGCCGTTCTACCAAGTCGCATAGACGTGGGCTGGTTCCGAAGCGTTGCCATACGATTTGATCTTGTATCATGACGTAACAACGTCGTAGCGTTAAATGCGTCGGCGAGACCAGAGCGTTAAAGAAGGTATTGATCATGGACAGCCGCAAAAGATCGCCAGGTCGAGATAAGAAACGGCATATAATGTCCCACACCTCTACGGGGAGACGGGAAACGATGGACATCCTGTGCGCGCCGTCAAGCAACATGAAGAGGATCGGGAAACCATATAAGTTTCGGCCGGGCCTCGTGTAATGTTGGAATCCGGAGTTATATCCAATGAGGCCAGGTTCTGACCCTTTCGTTTGAATCGAGGCAGTGGTCCGGAACATTGTCTTTCGTTAATGAAAATGGTACGATCGGAAACGTTGTCTTGGGTTAATGAAGCGGGAGTCAAACGGACCGGAACGTTCTAGAATGTCGATACCGGCTGTACAGCGTGTGACACACATGGGCACGTGATTACGACGCGCGTATTGATTCCATGGAAATATAACAGGGACGGACGCGTCCAGGTATGATCAAAATGCTTTTGCCACCAAACCACGACCAGTATACACACAGACGACTCCCAGCGTTCGGTGAGTCTGAAGGTAACGATTTGATACACATGCTGACACAATTCAGATATGGATTCTACCAAAATAATACTGCCGTACGATGATGCGGCGATGTCGGTCGATAAAGGTACGGAATATATGCATCACAGACAGCGACCCTAACTCGTGAGGACAGCGGAATGGGATGCAAACAATTTTCATGCTATGCTGTTTTACGCGCAGGCGATGACGTGGGGTGGCTACGCCGGACCAGACAGAGACGTTAACCAAGCGTGTGGAGCCGTGCTCGAAAAGGAAGACACGAATGAGTTGCCCGATGAGTACGCAGTGGAGGTGGCGTTTAGCGTATGGTCGATTGGTGCGTCGTTAACTGGAAAGGGTAGCAGTCGTTGTTGACATGCCTGTTATAGGCGGAGATGGAAACGATATGTACGACACTCCGGTGAACATTAACGATCCAGCGTCAAACGTGTACGAGTACCTGTCTGACTCGTCCATGCTCGAAGACGACAGCGGCTCGTCTGATCGTTCGTTCGATCCATACACCGATTGTGGTGAAGACGAAGAGCGCTTCGACCACGTGAAGGGAATGTCGTTTCACGATGCACATATCGAGAAACTGGTTCGTGCTTTCATGATTTTGCACGACAGCCCGATGTAACCCGTACAATACACATGGACATTTTCTGTACAGTGGTAAGGGATACATTATATGGCCAAGTCCGAGTCATCGTCAGACCGTTCCGTTTCATCACCTCCTGCTTCGACGTAACCTGTGTCGTCCAACAAACATAACGACTTGAGAACGAGACATGCCCGCCATTTGGCGTCGACCGGATTGGTTGGGGCGCGGACGGCTCGTTGCCCGGCCCGACCAGGACTGACATAGGCATCCATCGTCCTGTCTCGGTACCTGTTCAAGTATACTTCAAACAACATTAAATCACCGCGTTTGAGATTCTCGGCCGGTATAACGGTCATCTTGGACTTGGCCCGAAGCGTAACCGTGGCGTCGTATACCGACGCAAACCGGTCGCACTGGTACAGCATCGTAAAGTCGTTCCTAGAGTAAATACCGGATGGACATACAATTTCAGCCGCCTCACCTGGCACTCGTCTGTTCATCCATTTTCCGGCCTTAAGTGTGTTCAGGCCATCTGCGGCCACGTACACTGTGAGGTGTTAACGCCGTGAACATCAAACGAAACGGTTAACTTACGGGACGGTGTAGTGTTGGTACGCAGCAGGGACTTAATCACGTTAAGGTGGACATTGTTCAGCGGAGTGAACGTCACGTTGGCTTGACGTTCAGGGGTCCCGTCTGCCCTGAACAAGTATAGACCAGCCAAACGACCCACAATCCACAGTGTGATTGGGGTCCGACGCCGGGAATCGTGGAAGTATTCACTGAAGTCGTTGTCGAACTTCGTAGCCCAATAACCAGTTCTCGGGAACTTTGAGGGACTTGCTGTTACGTTTGAAGGGTCATACCAGTTGAGGATGGTATTGACTCGCCTGGCGTGCGATGTGTTAGTACACGGCGAAGGGTTACCGAACATGTCCGTACTTGTTTAATGCTGACGGTAGGGCCCAGTCGCGATCAATTTCCTCTTCGTTCAACTTCGAACGCGTCAGGAACTGTTAGTGCAGCGCCGTATATAGTGCGCTCACAAATGGTCCTAGAACGAGTCCGTGCGAGTCACTGACAGGCGGCGTCCTGGTAAAGATCATTCAGCGCTTGGTTAGGCACGTCACGAGACGTTTGACCCACGTCGGCTCTGTCACAACGTGTCCAGCGTTGTCGGCCGTGTCGTCAGGAACCATCTCTACCATGTCAACGAGCGTCTCCACCTGTACCTGATCGGGATCAGCTTTGTCTTCGATAGGTACGTCCTTGTTCGACAAAGCGATTCTGTTAAACGATCAGGCCTTGTTACAACACGGTCCCATGCACTTACTTTGCTTTCTTGTTGGAACCGCTCGCAGCGATTCCACTGGGCTGTTGAGGGGAAACTCGTTTCGGTGCCATTGCATGAAGGAGCCGACCTACTTTATGGGGATGGATTTATACCATGCACCGCGTGATGACGTTAATATTCGCGAGACAACGTCAATGCATCCGCCAGCCCGATGGAATCCATATGGACGTGAATGTGAGAGAAGCGTCGATACACGTCACGTCCGAACCAGACGGGAACGGAACAATAAGAAGGTCCGAAATAAACGTACCACAACGTTTCAGGAACCGCCGTAACGTAATCAGGGTGAAAGTCAATTGAATAATATAATCGTATCCGAACGTAGTTGACAAAGCGGTCAGGGTTGTGGTTCAGGAATCCGTCACAACTAGCTCCGTGGCGAACGTACGATAACGTTTCAGGGATCCGATGGTTCCGTACAGGTACAGTCGTTTGCCTTTCGATACGCACGGCCAGATTGGAATTGGAAATATTAACGTCCGTTCTAGCGTCAACGAGAGACCTGGTCTCAATAGGTACTGTTTCAAGGACATGTTCCGTACGTCGCCAAAACAGGCGGTCATGACGATCAATTAATCGGCCCGGAAGACGACTCCGATGACGCATGCGTATTCGCGTCATGTGCGATTTGTTGAAGTCACAGGGATTGATAAGTACGCAGTGGACATGTTAATTCCGGGGCGAAGGTCATGGCATTTTTCCAAAGTACGTGAATTCCATATCGCAGACTCGGAACCGCCACGTTAAAGATCACGCAGACAGTGCACGGACCGGCCTGGTTCGCGACATGTGGGAGGTGCCCAACATCGGCTTGTTAATGGACTCGGACATCCACACCATACCGGATACATTGGAAGAACTTGACGACTACATTGATGTCCTTCCACGGACAGATTCACGTACACAGAAAAGCAGGCCATGGGACGTGATTTGGCGCAACCCGTCGATCACAGTCACTGGCATTATTCGCGTCGCCCATTTTCGCATACACGGTTTCCTGAACAAGGTGAGGCTGGAACGTTTGGGTAACTGGACGGGGTGAGTGAATAAACGACCAAGCTGAAGATGTCAACATTGATGTGAGGCAGAATGGAACGCGACGCATGTCGGGCGATGCAATACATCAGCATAACCGGTGAAGGTCACGAAGCCGC
This sequence comes from Calocera viscosa TUFC12733, assembly GCA_001630345.1. Taxonomy (NCBI): domain Eukaryota; kingdom Fungi; phylum Basidiomycota; class Dacrymycetes; order Dacrymycetales; family Dacrymycetaceae; genus Calocera; species Calocera viscosa. Next base: position 69,180 of record KV417327.1, read on the forward strand.
CTGGTCTGAAACGAAAAGAGTTATCGCTCTGTTACGAGAATATGCCTTACGTGCATCGGGCGGTGATCTGTCGCGATCGGATACGCAAGTCACTACGCAACGAAACCGTACCCTGGCTCTATTCCGACAGGTTTTCGTCAAGGTATGTGCATGCCCGGTGGATGAATCAACACTGATCCGGTACAGAATCGTTCCGGCAGGCCCTACACGTTATCTTCGAGAGAAGACCCGGACGGCAAAGCGTTCGCGATCCGTGAACGTTGGGCGACAAATAGCCCCATTGCAATGGGTGTCCGACTGCTGACAGGCGAAGTTAAGCCTGCCCCGTTCCTCATATTTCGAGAAGGGGACTTTGTGGACGTGGCGTTTACATTAGAGGTCGTCAAATTGCGTGAGAGGGTAGTGGTGAATCTCGTACCAGAACACGTCATAAGGCTCGTGGCAAGACCCAGTGAAATGACGGTACGAGTCCCGCTAAATCTGTTTTGTTCAACGACTGACGCATGTACAGAATGTAAACGGTCAACACGGTACGGAAGAAGTTCCTACCATACGGAGGGTGTTGGAGAGTACTATTCGGTTTGATTGAAACGTACTTGAATCATGTTGTACTTACTCTGAGTGGCCATTCCGGCTCGCCAACGTTATATTGTAATTCCATCGGCCATTCCATCGATCGACTCTCAGGTTACTCGCCAGTTGTACGCCCGGTCTTATAAGTCGATGAAGAATTGGCGTCGTTACACCGGTTGCGTTCCCCGACTAACGACAAGCAACAAAACGAGCACCGGAAAGTACAATGCCATTTGATTGAAACGACCATACTACGCCTCGAACATCCACCTATATCGACCGTGTCTTAGATCCGCTACGTGCGTCAACAGACGCTTCGCCTCTCGCGTGTCACGGTCCCGAATGTCCAAGAGTAAACCCGGGCAGGAGTAGACGATAAACGTGGCTGCAAAGGGGTCGAACTTGCGGGCGAGGACGTAATCGAGGGATAGCTTGATCGGTTGGGTTAGGACGGACCGCGTTCGGCGCGTTGCGTTGCGCTCAAAAGACATGTGCGATAACGAGATACGAGCCAGGTTGGGACATGCATGAAGAAGACCGGACAATCCATAACAAGTTACGTTGCCGTTTCGATGCGGCCAATACAACTCCAACGTCGACAGGTGCGTCCAGTGCACGACCATGTCGCGAATGGCTTCATCGTCATCCGTAAAACACCAGTCCCCAAGCAATGTGAGCGAGAAGTGATTGAGCGAGCTACAGGCCGACAGCACGTGCAAGCAGTCCAACGAAAACGAAATGTTTGCCTCGTATGTTCCATCAAGCGTGAGACGTATCCGTTGGAGGGAACGATGCGTGGTGGAGAGGCAGGTTAAGACGTTTTGCAGTGCAGGCGTGTCGGCCACGTCGAAGATGGACAGGTGGATACTCGTGAGGGATTGGCCGATCGTAGAAACCAAGTGAGATATGATATCGATGGACGAATGCAAATGAACGTCACGGTACGCAACAAAGTAATGGTGACGTTCTTGTTCCAGAAGGCAAGTCCGCAATGCATTTACGTCGCATTCACCGTACAGGCCGAGATCGCGAAGGGACGGAATGATGGATAAGAATCGTAAACTTGATAGACTCGCCATGGCGACCGGCAATGTAAGCGTAACAAGCGCCCGGCGATAGAGTAACACGAAAAACGTGAGTACATGTTCTCCGGAGAAAGGCCATTCGCCGTAATCGTCGTCTAGTATATGCAGCGTATGCAACTTCGGACAATCGAATACGACAGTGGCACACATGGCATAATAGTCGTCTTCGAAAGCGGTACGGTCATCGACGAGAACTTCAAGGTTGACGATCCGTATTTCAGGCCCCGTCAAACCAATCGGTATCAGCGTCATATCGGAATTGGTCACCTGGCAGGTTAATATTTGTAGATTCGACATGACGGTGCGACCAGCGTTGTTGTTTGGAAAGAGTTCGAGAAAGACGGTCAACAACGCGACCTCTTCGTCATGATCAAGACACACAACCAGCAAACGATGGACGTGCCGAGCATAGTTTCGCCAGTTCTGGGACACGTTATCAAAACAGAACCAGTAATGAAACTGCGGGCGTACCTCATTGCCGTCCCGTTTCATTTCCCTCCACAAGTACATGACAGTGTCCGTCACGTCCCGCCAGATCAATTCTTGTACGAAGTGGAGTTGCCGGCCGGCTAACATAGCGTTGTACAACGTGGCATAATCGTGTGCTGAGTATACGTGGTTGAATATCTCCACCAATAGTTCCGGACATAACTTTCTGGGCATGGCGAGAACGTGGTGGTCTGCAAACAAGGATGGCGAACTCGAACGCGTGATCGCGCGCGGCGCGTCATCAATACCGCTTAAATTCTACGTTCCCATACGATTCCCATGTTAACTTGGTCAGGGCGGCAAGACTAGACACGACCATCGCACGTCACGTATCATGAAGCTTACGGCAGATGCACGGCGATACATTGCAGAAGAAAACCCGGTACATATGACAATGCAGCCATTCACATAACACATAAGTAACAGGACTGCGACTGACATCTAAACAACATCCGGCCCGCGATATGCATGTGTCTGTGTCCAAAATTGAGAACCAAGAAAGGCAACTCGATATCGACCGTAACCGTCATGAACGGCAACGGGAAACAATGGCATTCGAGGACGGCCGTGCCTTCGTGATTTCGGCAAGCCCAAACGCGAAGGGGACGTAGGTACCGCCTTGTGACGACCGTCAAAAAAACACCAGACGTGAAAGCAACAACGTACCGGTCCGTCCTGATCTGACCTGCTTGATGACGACATATACGTATCCGGGGCCGGCTGTCAAACGTATGAAACCGGGCACGCTCTCATGTCGACACAATCACCTACCTCGAACTCCCCCATGTCCACATCGTCCACGAACATAACCGGAACGACATCCTTCAACTCCTTGTCCGACGCGACCTTGGCCTGTGTAATACGTTAACGCGCATCCCAACAACACATCGAATAGACGTACCCTCATCTCCCGAATCCATTCACGTTTCCGACGTGTAGCATTCACTTGAGTCACCCAACGCGACTCCTTGTACGCGGACATACACAAATCAGGACGCTTCGGATTAGGGTACTTGTCGGGAGCCGGGCACCACCGGTCTTCGCTGCCGCTCCAATACCAACACTCGTTGGCTCCTTTATTATTCGGAACGAAACATATCGTTGAGTCCACGATATATTCCGCAACGTTGGTGTCAGTTCCGGGAGGGCTCCAACGATCGAGGTCGACGTCGGCTGGCGCACGAATCACGTTATACCAAGCGAAGCGCGTCACCTCAAACTCATGACCGTTTGCGCGTACGGTTCACGTGCCATAAGACTTTGCTTTAATCTCGTTAACATCGAATACGATTGTATACGCAGACCACTCACGACGAGGCATAAGAACGAAGTATGGAACGCAAACAAGATCCAGTCATCGCGCCTCATGAGTAGGAGCCGCAACACGCCACCTCCTTTCGACACCGAGTGGGGCCACGTGTTGCGTCGATCACATACCGTTCCGATCGAGCCGGTCGAGCCGTTTCAACTCCGCTTGAATGTCGCCTGAAAGTGACGAATACAAGACATTGTAGCGAAAATCACGCAACAACATCAAACCCTCTATCGACTTTACTCTGGACAACATAACGTACATACTCTGCAAATTCTCACATGCCTCAATATCCACTATAGCGCGATCCAATGTCCTGCCCTGCGCCTTGTAATCCGTATAGGCATAGGCGGGCAGTAACGGCAATTGCGTACGGCGTACGGCATATCCTGGATGTTTCGCGTACGGTCTATAATGAAAAGATGATGTAATGGGAAGTATGGGAATGACATCAACAGGCAAGCCAAATCCCGTCATTTGCGATCCAGGGACGTGAACGAGGACCATTACAGGATAACGGCAACCGTCAACCACTTCGTATTTTATCGACCGCACCGTCCCTTCCGCTCCATTAACTGCCCGGTACTTTATTGCAATGTTCTCGGTTATCATGACTCTCATACCGATCAACAACGGCAAGCGGCCCAAAATATCATTCGATTTGGTCGTAGAAATGCGCCACAATCGACGCTGCACCTCCCCAGTCACGACCCGGCCATCCACTTGATCCTTCGCGTGATACACGTGCACGGCCTGTCCCGTTTCCGATGCATATCTATCAATTGCCTTGGCGTTCAATTGATCTCTTAACGCACGCCTGGTAACAATAAACGGAGCGTCACGAAACAGTAACAGATCGGCCGGCGAGTATGACTGCATCCACGCCATGGTACGGCGGCGTAACACGACATGATCCGCATCGGTGAAGTCATGTTCTCCATTTGTACAGGAATCACGACTTACACCGTTCCAGGAACATCCGTTACGTACTCTGCGTAACAAGTTTGCATATCGCTCGTCCTTTCCCTGTCGCACGTTGGTCTTTAAAATGACCACGTCGTGCACCTGCCTCCAAAGGAACGCCCTGTGCAGTGCCGTCTGCCCCGGCAAAGTTTCCGTGACTTCGTTACTCAAAGTCCGTACGAGACCCGCATCGAAGAGACAGCGCGCTCGGACTGGTCTAAGTTGTCCGAAATCACCCGTAAATATGATGTTCAAACCCCCGAAAGGTTTCGTCGACGACACATTGTCTTTGGCACGGATCAATTGATGTGAAAGGGAACTGAGGAATCGCGCCCCGATCATAGAAACCTCATCAATGACGACATATTCAACGGTCTTCCACCTCTCCTTTAACGCCGGCAAATCGGTCGACCGTGCACGTTCGGTACCCATCATAGCCGCAGAATGTATCGTAGTACCGGAAATGTTTACCGCAGCGATCCCAGTTGGGGCAGTTAACAGCAACATGTCACTGACGCCCAAGATCCTAAACAAGTCCACTATAGAATCGATTACGTAACTCTTTCCAGTTCCTGCAGCACCTCCCACGTACAGTAACATTTGCGATGCACGACCGCTCGCCAAATGTTGACCGACCATGTGCAGAACTCTACACTGTTCCGGATTGTCATGTAACTTCCGATTTCGTATGACGGCTGACATCGCATCCTGTACGGTGCCATTGCTACGGTACGCCCCCACGCCGAACAGCATTTCAGACAGCTGATGTATATAAAGTCGTGGTTGGGACAGAAAGGAATGATGTGATGGTACAGCAACTTCTGTGTCATCGCGTTTTCGTTTCCTAGCAGAGACCATCACGGTTCTGAAATGGTTTATATCCATCCTACTGGTACCGGTCACGTCTTCTACCTCATCACTACCTGGGCAACCAACACTTGTAGCTGACGCGAATAAACCCGATCTAATAACGTTACCGATCGTGGACTGGACTTGACGATCCGCGTGATCGAGAGGCGGGGAGTCATCCAAAGAAACATCGTCTATGATGGTAACCTCGAAGTCCCCACGTTCGGCGACCACATCAACATCAGCATGCAGGAACGCCATACGTCTGGTACTCCGACGTATATGATTGTACTCATCACGTACGTCCCGACATTCCCTCTGTATACAAATGTTGTCCATGACACGCATGATATCAGATTGGAACTCAGTCCTCTCAAACGCATCAATCCATGACTCCCCGACCATCCGTAAATCGCACGGTTTACGCCAAGGACAAAACAAGACGAGCATCGCACGACACCACAACTCGTATTCCGTTCCATCCGCGTCGCGCCTAGGTAACGTAGGACCCAACAGAACAGGATTAACTGCCGTTTCCCGAGCACGGACGAAATGGGACTCCTGCTGGTCGTGACCGGTACAGAACATGCCTCTCGGTCCCGGTCGTTTACCTCTAACATTCGTTCGACCTTCAAGGGAAGCCAACCGGGTGCGTTCTACAGACAACGGTACCTTATCCATATCAGACACGAACGTCCACAGACTAACCTCGTCACAAAACGGTTCTATGGGACGTAACGTGTAATCCTGCAATTGATTTGACGCGGTAATAGACTCGCCAGAAAAGGACAGGTACGCGGAATCGTCAAAGTCCTCAGACCGTTCTTCACCGACAGACTCGTGTTCTCGACCGACCTCGTCATCACACGTACACAAAGGCGTCAAACGAGGTTCATTCCACGATCCATCATTTTCTCGCATATGAAATGCGACGAACCGATCAAAGGAACCCCAATACAAAGGACGGAAGGTACCACTGGCATACCTGTCACCATTTCCCAACAAGTCCGCCATAACCTGTGGGTGAGACATTTCGTGTCTCGACATCATCGAGTTCACCACGCTGACCAGACGAACCTTCGCAATCTTGTCCTGTGCCGGATCTCCATCACTTAGGCCGAGAACGGTTATTGCATGTGATAATGCGGCCAGACCCTCGTATAACGGAAGTGCACTCTTCGTGACGTAATCGGTGATGTAATACATAAGAGCCTTAGCGGCCTGACCTGACCCGATCATCTTAATATCCATGTTACAACGGAAAAGATACAAACAGACATCGTTGTAGTTCGCGATCCATGGATGCAATCGTCTTAACGAAATGGCACCGTTACGATCAACAATTGTCTCCTCTCGTGTCTCACCAGTCATCCGCATCCTACAATTCTCGTCGACCCGCTTGTCGTTAGGCCGTAAATATTTCCAACAAGTAGAGTTATGGACGTGCCAGTTACATCGCATGGCCAGGTCAGTTACCTCTTCATTGAAATGTGCCACGAACGTTACGTCGTCCATCGCGGAAGTGTTCGGAATCTCACGGGTTCGCGGGTCGATGGTACCATCCGATACCGGCTTGTGGACAGATTTTGGCACTATCACATCATCGTCTGGTAACTCACACTTAATAACGTCCTCCAACCAAGACGTCAACGCGCACTTATATTCTCCATCAACAGCAAGCCGTTCGACCATACTTTGAGGTGACAAGTGTCCCTTTAACCACACGACGAAATGGCAATGCAAGGTCCCACGTCCCTGAGCCTCCACCATACCGTAATAGCCGGTACACGAACCGAACAGCCCAGGTCCATCCCGACCATACCTCAAAATTGTATGTATGAACGACGTTATCACGACATGAAAAAACCTCGCAGCGGCAACCGGATTCCTCGCCACTAGCAACGTTCTGTGAAATCCATTCCCGTCCCCGTCACCTTTCAACGCGTCTTCTACAGTCACCTTTACGCCAGAAAACAACCGGACAAGAGGATGACCCCTATCGAACGGATTTATGGTAATGTATAAAGCCGGCGTGGACAGCGTATTACACAGACTCCGAATCTCGTTGCGGCATCTTGTTTTGTAACCTGCCGTCCCGGGAAGATCGTGGACACACATGTTGAGTCCTTTCAACAGGTGCATAATCTTCCGTTCCTCCCCGCTAACGGGCCGGCAATGAGGATCTTGTCGCGATCGTCGCTCAAACGCATCTACGTCAACCTTGGATATGTTACAAATTTCGTGGATCAAACGATCTTTATCCGACAACCTTACACGAAACCTTATCGAATTCACAACGGCTCTTTTCTGTATAATGTTATGACACACAAACGCAAACGTTGGATCACTTGCAAACGGCGAATCGTACAACGATATCAGATGCTTCACCTGACGGGACATATCCACCGGATTCATGTGTGCATCTAGACCAAATCCGCTCAGTCCGTACGGATCTAGCTTGGGCCACATCCACGTCAACAAATGGAAAGAGTCAAAGTCACGAACCGGTATGTTTCCGGCCTGTGAGCGCAGAAACGACCGACCCTGCAGGCACCACGTCAATGCAGATAACTTCATACTGTCATAACCCGAATTCGTAGCGTCGGATTCAGTCCAGCCAACGGAATTGATAAGAACATCCGATCGTTCACCTGAAGATTCTTCGACGTATCCGGTCTTGACACCTTCCACGACGTCACTGGTTTCGAAACGGCCCACGGAAACGGAAGGAGGGACGAACCCATCCTGAGCGGGCTGCAAAAAGTCAAGGTTAGCCTGGTCAAACGTAGTAGGACCGTCAAAACCACATTCGCTCGACGAATACGCAGGATTGTAACGTAACAGGAAATCAATCAATGTTCTAACCACCGCAGGTCGTACAAGGACCGGACGGATTTTGCGTACCTCGACATCTGTGATGCGGGCATGACCGGAAAAGAGTACGACCACACTCTTTCCCACCTCGTCAGGCGGTGGCGGAAGAACTCGATTCAACGTCAGACTATCCTGAGGAAGTACCATTACATTTCCCCTACCGTACGACTGGGACAGGGAACGTGCCTTGCCACTATCGACATTTCCACCACGTTCGCTATATTTGTACGTGATTGTATTACCCCGCACGCGCGATACCAACATCAATTCAAACACAGACGCATCATCAAACGCGCGTCGAACCAACGACGAAACTCGATTGTACGCAAAGTAGTATCCATTACATATGGCAAACTCCGGACGACGACCCCGATGCAACGACGAACTACACGCGACGCATACACGTAGGGAGCCGCCCGGACGTTCCAGAACATCCATCGACCGGCAATCCAAAAAGGCACGACCATAAGCTTCCCAATCGTAACCCGTAGGAGCCAGATATGGCGGAATATTCTCGTTGGTTAACAACGACAAATCCAATTCGTCCACCGGATACCGAATGGAACCGGAAACGGAACAGGTCGTGGAACAAACCGCACACGGGAAAGAACAGTGAGAAACGACGGACAACGACGAACGCGCCTCGTCAATGATAGACCGTTTGTCACGGATATCGAGACATACTGGCTGGGACGACCTATCGCCGCGTTCCACATACGTTTCACCCGCATGGGAGACGGCAGCAGCACCGACGACTATTCTTTTCGCATGTCTATGCCTCGGCCTTACTCTAAAGACGCATACGACTCCTACGCAAACAGAACACCCGCAGAACCCAAGCGATACATCGATACGCAACCTGTCCCGAGTCCAACGCTCAGTATCGGCCCCAACATGGCAATACGCACACAAGACCCGTAACGAACCCTTGGTAAAATAACGGAAAGCAGATAACAACGTCGGTATACACTCGCCCTTAACCACAACGTCGCGCGGATCACCGACATACGTTTTTGCGACCATATCCGCCTCATCCCGAAAAACCGCTCGACAATCATACCATACATTCAACTCTTGCACCGTAATTTCAAGAATACCGTCCCGATCCTTCACAGGACCGGGATCACCGAGAACGACAGAGACGTAAGGGACCCGCGTAGTACCTGGACGACCATAAGTAACGAAAACAAAACAAGTCGCGACACCTTACGACTACCCATGAACGCTAATCTCTACCTCTGTCGGGAAAGGAGAGTATGGATAGGGAACGGACGAGAACGACGAGAATCGTACATTAACGAACGGACGCAAAACATGACGCGATCACGGACGCTTTTACGACGTAAGCGACGCCGAAATTTACCCGCACAAAAAGACAGAATTACACGTTTAGAGACCTGGTCCCAGTAGGTCCCAGGAATAAAACGTTCAATACTCATTCGAATGACCAATCATGTAACTATATTGCCAATATCGGCCATCAATGACACATTTCGTGCACCTTTTGCAGTAGCCATTGAAGTCAAGCTGGCCATAGAGATCATGCCGAAGATATGAAATCGAAACAGTGCGGAGCTTGGGCTGACAGAAAGCCGGTTTAACCATTTCAAATCTGATACCCGGAACAGATCTACGATAGTTGGGCGGCAAGGGCGATTCCTTATGCGCAACGTTGCAGTTCGCAGGCAGGAGGATCTTGAATGGCATTATATGTCGTCCGGCTTTGTGAACAGCAACCGACCGGACAGCTGCGGTTCCCGGGAGTGCTCTAAGTTCAGGAAGATGGACTTGTTCGTTTGGGGATCAAGGAGGGCGCCCCGGAGGCGGAAGGTGATGTCCTGGATGCCTTAAGCTTTCTGGAGAATTGTACGATCGTCGAACCACAGTACATTCTTTCATGTGTCCTACTGTACAACGTCGTCCGAGTCGAAATAGAGAGCAACAACAGAAGGGAGGGATCCAGCGTATGCAGTTCATATGCCACATGGCCCATCTCCGGTGTTACTTCTTCGAGTCTAGCTGTCTCTACAGGCATACGTGTCAGCACCTGGACCAAGCAACGGGAGGCACATTAGGGGCTCACTTGCTAGGCCCGTACCCGCCCTCGGGCGTGAAATTCGCGTCCCAGACGTCGAATGGTCCAGGTTCTAGCTGCCGATATTCGTATTCGGGGATAAGGAAGTTGGTGTCCGGGTCATACAGCAGCCGATGTGATCCGAAGTTCATATATGTAGTCGAATGTACGATTGTGCACAGGGCGCGATCCGTACGGGAGGCGAAGTGCGAGATCGAGCGGAGCGTGCTTGAACTTGCCGACGAGGAAGGGATTCTCCTTATCCGAGCGGCGCACGGCTAAGCGTATGAGCGGGACCACAGAGTTGCAGGAGCGCGGCATGCTTTAAAGGCAGAGTGAATATAAGTGATGGTGTGGGTGGATAGTCTGGAGTCGGAGGGATATGACTCGGAAGGGGTAGCCACCGAGCGGATACAAACTGGGAGTCACCGCTTGGATGCTGCATACACCACAGCAACGATATCGCTATGCAAGAAAATCGCATCGCATTGTAGTTGTACGGATACCGCGCGTAAAAGACATGATACCGCGCGTAAAGGCATGATGGCAGACATTATCCACTTCCTTCGCTCCTTCACACCGTTGTGGCTGGCACGGCAGCTGCGTCATGCGCATGCTTCGCATGATGCTCCTGGTACTCGTGCTCGAGCGCCTCGACCTGTGCGAGCTGGACGGCGAGTGGGTCGTCCGTCGGACGCTCGTGAAGACCCACTTTCTCCACCGTCGCCTCGACGTGGTTCGTCATGAGCTCCTTGACTCCGCGCAGCATCGCGACGGAGATGATGGCCACAACGGTGAAGGGGATGACGGTGATCCATGCGTAGCGGTAGGCGTATGCGTATGCCCATTGCGAGGCTGAGGTGGCCGCAGCGAGGCTGTCGGCGGTGATTCCCGGGACGGTGTCGAACCCTGCGCCTGAGGCGAATGCGGCCAGAAGGTCGGGGACGGAGGCGGCGGGCAGGCCAGCAGCGATGGCCGCGTTTCCCACGTCCGTGTCGTAGTTTGCTAGCTTGGAATTGACGATCGTGCCCATGATCGCGCTGCCGAACGCGCCGCCTATCGCACGCGCGGAGAAGGCCAGGCCGGTGGCCGTGGCGAGGTAGGCGTGCGGGGCCGTGAACTGCGTCACTGCGACCAGGAGGGTGAGCGGGCCAGACTGGCCGATGCCGGAGAGGACGTTGTACCCGACCTGCCGCGAGTTATCGTTGGGCGTTATGGTCGCGTAGCAGACGCACACGGCGAAGAAGATGAGGAAGGTGAAGATTAGCGGAGACTTTACGTCCTTGAACCGCGTTGAGTACCAGCTGGGACATCATTAGCACGACCTTTATGTTCTGCATGGAGGGGGCTCACATGATCGGGATGGACGCGAAGAGGGAGGTGAGGCCGTAGGACAGCTGGCGGATCGAGATCTTCCACGAGTCGGTCTCGAACCCTAGGTTGAGCACGATCTGGGGTGTGAACTGTGCGACAGCCGAGTAGAAGATGAAGCCCTCTACGGCAAAGGCGAAGAGAGAAAGGGGGAAGTTGCGCCCCCGCTGGAAGAAGATGTGCGCGGCGATGCCGTCGTCCCTCGCGAGCCACTCGTACAAGCAGAAGCCGACGAGCATGACCAGCCCGATGACGAGCGGTGCGATGACGTTTGCGCTTGACCAGGGGTAGGCGCCCCCCGACCAGTCGAATGCCAACAAGGCGATTGCAGAGCCGCCGACGAGCAGGACGGAGCCGATCGGGTCGCACATCCAGATCAGCTTGCGCCAGGCCATCTTGGGGTAGTCCACTGGAGGAGGGTAGTAGAAGGCGAGCAGGCCGAACGCCGAGAACGCGTGGAAAGCACATTGCATCCAGAAGATCTTGCGCCAACCGCTGGGCTGTCGGTGCGTTAGTATTCATGTGGGAGGTGCCAGAGGGACGGAGGCGCACGTCAGACCGGATCACCGCGCCCGAGCCTAGGCCGCCCGCTGTTCCACCGATCGCTCCAGCCAGGTAGGCGTACCCGTTCGCGAGGGTACGGTACTTCATCGGGAGGACCTCGCTTGGGATGCTCTGCACGATAGAAATCGTCGCGAGGGTTGAGCCGATTAGGATGCCGCCTCCCACGAGCCAGGACATGCTCTTCGCTTCTGCGCAGAGGATGCTGCCAACTACAGCGATGAGGGGCGGGATGGCGGCCATGTACTTGCGGTTTACCAGGTCGGAGAGGCGGCCCACGACGGGCGACAGCGCAGACTGCATCAGGATGGGTGCTTGGACGATCCAGCCCGAGAGGGGCTCCTCGCCCAGGTCGCGCACGATGAAGGCGATGACAGTCGGGGCGGAGGTGACGACGAATACCTGTGCGACTACGTGCTGTCAGCCGAGCGGCTGGATATACACAGCCGGGAGGGAAAGGCTCACAGATGGCAAAGCACGAGACGAATACTGCGACCCAGGAGCGCCAGCCAAGGTTGACGTCGTCCAGCCCCTGTGCGACTACGTGGTGCTCCACGCCAGCCTTTGTGCCTGCGCCTGCTTGTGCGGGCGCTGCGGGCGCATCCGAGTGGTTGTAGGACGCCTTCTCCTCATCGACGAGCGACTCTGTGCGCTTGGGCTCGGCCATTGCGGGTGCGTGAAAGTGCCTTCTGTGCCAGGCGGTGGGGCGGTCTTATACCCCGTGCAAGCCAGCCATATGCCGCATTCCCCGCGTCTGCGTTCCAAGCAGGCAAAAAGAACACGCTCATCGCCGCCGGCAATGCGCAATGCTTCTTGAGCTGCAGAGAGAAGCACAGTCACGCGGCACCGGCGCGCGTATACAGTTTGCTGGCGTTTTGTGCAAAATACGGCAGCGACTCAACAAGGCGCGCGCGGAAGCTGTTGCAGTTCATTCATTCACGTCATACTACTCCGCATTCCGGGCGAGCCCTGGCTCCGGGGAGAAGCACACGAGCGCTGGCTCAACTTTTTCCCGCGCCATCGAAACCCTTCGCGGGAATTGGGTTTATCCAGCATTCAGTGCTTGCTTCTCAACAAAACTGAGACAACTGCACAATGGGTGGATGGCGCTCTGCGCTTGAACGTGACATTGCCTGCCAGGCCAGGGAGGGACTGCACGTCGCTCCACCAGACACTGGCAAGTGATCGAGCTTCGTCAGCCGAGCGCCCGGATGACTGACTGACCTTACGCTAATGTAGAGAGATGCACCGCCAGAGGAAGATGCAGCGGCGGATTACTCGGCCCGCCCGCGCTGGATGACGCTCCATAGGGAGAACTGGGAACTTGCGGGCGATTGTTAGCCTCGATCATAATCGGAAACTCCATCTGGCCCTGCCACTGTTAACAGATTGGATTGGCTGTTCTGCTTCTTCGAACGAGAAACGAGAAACGACGGCGTTGTACCTCCTCCTCGCGTCGACAGACCAGATCGCAAGAGCACGCCATCGTCAATCCTATCGACTCATCAACGCCGATCTTCTCTACAGCCCGGATTCGGCGGCGCTCCAACCGACATATCGGCAGTCTCACACCGAAGACCGATCTAGCGCCCGTCAGCCGGGGCACGGGTCGGACGAGCTCGGGCCAGGGACTAGGGCCTCGCGTGGACTTGCAGGCCACTTCCCGAGCGCTCTCATAATAAGTCGCACCTCATGACATCTAATCCATCTCATGACATCTTTCGATTGCTGGAGAGACCAGTCAGGGCAGGCAGTTCCCGTGCCCCGACCCGGAGCACGGAGGCCCGGTTCCTCGGTCGATCCTCGAGCTATTTCAAGGTTCGGAAGATAATTTATCCGCCACCTTGGCTGCGCCGCCATACCATACCATACCGGTAACTGGAGTTTGCCTGCGACCGGATCTGGTGCGGCGTTTTGTGTTGAGCTAATATTGGTTTGGGATGTGTGTGAACAGATCACCCGCGCTATTCAGTTTCTGTATACAAAAAGCCTGCGCGCATTGAACTCTGTGGGGTGGACTGGTGTGGGGAAATCGTGTGCGGGGAATGTATGGGCGAGCCTGTGAACGTATCAGGATCAGGATCAGGATCAGGATCAGGGGGCATCCGATCATGGGCTTGCGTACCGGACAAACCGCCCTTCATTCATGAAGAGGCTCCCCAAATGTGAACATTTAGCACGACACCGGACGAACAGTCTTTTACCGGATTCCGGAATTAGTCAAGGGTCTGGCCGGCCCCCGCCTGCTTCTGTGCTTCTTTTTGGCACTGCTGGGCAATGTCTGGGGCCCCACCCACCTGGGGCCGAAAGAAGTCCGTGCTTGACTACGATCAGAACGGGACGGAACGGGGCAGGACAGTGCCACTTGTGTGCCTGGCGTCATAGCTGGCGACAGAAGCGTGCGGCGAAGAGGATGTTTCTGGACGACTCGTGGCAATCAGGTGGTTTATGATGCAGTTCGCTGGACTGTCTCACGTGACTTGGTTACATCTTTCGAGTCGGATGTCGTACGCCAGCAAACCGGTTGAGCCACAGTCCAGAGAGTGCGACGGACGGCAGTGGGACATGATTTTGGAGCCATGGTATGTTACATCTTCCCTAGCCTATTGGATACAAAGTTCCAAGTCGTTCAGTATACATTAGAGCATCTTATCCTCGAAGGTGCCGTAAATCTCTCGACATGCATCCTCGATGTCTCTAGAAAGACATCAGTCAAACATCACGAGACGTTTCGAAAATGTGGAGCTCACGCCACATGTTGAAGTGCCGACATATTCACAAGCAGGAAGAACCTGATATTCCCAGTCAACGCACGCCTCGCGACTCGTCGGGGGGGACGTACCAGTATCGAGCAAAATCTCCGCTCTGCACTATCTCTCGACCTTCCTCCGTTTTGGCGTAGCGAAAGCTTATTAGCAGTGCATCATGCACCAGGTCCGACACGAGCCGGCCGGGATTCGGCGTCTCGAGCGGCAAAGGTATCTTGGAAGCCATTGAAGTTGCGGCGAGGTACAACGATGTTTTCGTGACTGTGTAGCACTGACGACGAAACGGCGACAGGATGGAGACGAACTGCTGAGAGACAAAGGGCGGGAAGGGCTCGGAGCCGATTGCTGATCGAGTCTCGCTCCAACGATCGACTAATAGCTGGTTCGCGCGTAAAACCTTGGCGGCTGCTTCCTTCTGGAACGGCTTTTGCCAGGTGGGCTCAAGCGCGGCAAAGCTGAGACGTGATGAACATTGAGGTACGATGAAGAACACAAGCATGGCATACCTAATCAATTGGTTCATATCAATGATTTGCGCTTGAAGCTTGTCTTCACGCCGTATGAGCTCCCGTTCAACCCGGCGGACGATCTTCGGGTCAACTTGGTCGCTGGGATCAATCAGTTCAACTAGGAGTATGGTGAGCGGCGTGGGCGCATAGAGCATAACTACGAGACCCACGAGCTCGGCAATATGCTTGGAGTAGAGTAACGTATGCTAAGTGATCTTCGATCACGCGCGCTAATGCAACTCGTAAAGCGTGTCGAGCGGGGTTTCGTAGTATAAGGAGCTGAAAGCAGAAAACCAGTGCCAATGCGACAGCCAAGGCTGCCAGTCCTATGCCTGCAATATCATCAGCGTTGACCATTGTCCTGGCAGAACTCCATACCTGCCATGTACGGAGGCGTGTTGTAGTCGTGGTTCCCTTCATACACCGCATTGACGTATACGGTTAGGATCGTAGCCCCGCAACTGTTCACATTTCAGGGATGATCTCATGCTAGATATATCATGCACACCTGTTCAACGCAAGTAAAGCGAAAATGAAAAACTGGGGCTGCAGACATGTCAGATTACAGAACTGTCAGAAAAGGTATTCCTCACCTTCTCGTTCACTAGATATGCGAACGGAATGGCATACACGGCCAGAAGGCATGCGATACCGTACGGATTGTAGAACCAGCCTCTGCGCGTCCTCGGCTCAATGCTTGGACACCGCACGACAACGCAAGTAGACTTACCCCACATTGCGGAAGATAAGCAATATGACCATGGAGGCTATGTTTCCGATGACCGTTCCTACGATTTGGATGCCGAATGACACGAAAGACCCTCCTATCATCTCATTATCAGTCTGGGCAGTAGAGTAATACAGCATTAGCGAACCCAGAGTTGGAGCTAATGCAAGGACCAAGTTGGGAAGCGCGGTCTACATAAATGTTAGCTGGTACGTAGGTATGCCAGGACAGGGTGAATGACGCACTATCAGCGCATAGGATAAGAACCAGCCTCTGACCAACGGTGCAAAAAGCAATACGCAAAAGATGGAGAGCTGAGGACCGTCAGCTCGAGAAGGATGAAATCAAATGGACACGTACCGCTAGGACAATCTTGAAGGAATACACGCTAGTCGGTGACCTGAACCAGCGTTCAATCGCTAGCAGACGCTGAACGAATGTGACCTTAGTCGGCACATATTTTCGCCGCTCGAGACAACAGATACATTCGGGGAGAGTGAGGCTGCCGTCCAACTCCGCTTTCTCGTCCAAGTTCTCTTGCCGACTTGAGCTCTTCAGGCTCTCCAAGATGTGGATCTGCAGACGGTAACGCCGCTTGGCGCCTGTGGGCGTCATCCAAACCTGGGTATGCATCGTCTGCAACTTGTTCATCAAGCGACTGTTTGAGATATTAGCGGCCCGTGTCTGAAAGATAATCACACCTCACTTCATGGCGAAGAGCACGGAGTACACACGAACGAGCGTGCGACCAGTGCGAACAGCATCTTGATCTTCCTCTGGCTCTACAATCCTTGGTATTGCAGGGCCCGCACGGTACTCATGTCCCGCCAATGGAATCTCTGACATGGACCTTGGCCTTTCCGATGAAGTAGTAAGACTCGGGCTGATTCCATATCCTAAGGTCGCCTTCTCTTTGTCCAACACTTCTTGTACGCCGCGAACACGATCGGTGCCCCAGGATTCAGCGATGCTCCTCATCGGTCGAAACAGGTTGAGCGAGTCGTTTGACAAGTCGACCGACAGGCCCCCAGAAATGAGGAGGTGCGATGTAAAGTCCAATTGTTTCTTGGCAAACCCGTCAAAGTTCGATCGGAGAGCCTTGACAACATCGGAGTCATATGGCTGGTTCTGATTCGCATTCCTGCTGTCCCGTCTACCGACAAGCTGTCGGTCGACGATACTCGGTCCCCGGGGTGTGATATCAGCGCGACTGGCCTCTTGTTTTCCAGCAGCGGCGGGAGCTAAGCCCCCGTCCTCGACCAATGCCTCTCGTTGAAGCCTGCGGCCAACCGCACGCAGTCCCTGCTCGGGATCCATCTCGTCATTCTCAGTTGACAGCTCGGAAGACGCCTGCGGGTCAGGCTGCTTCTCGATGTCCATCCCCGCATCTTGGTACTCGCTGTGCAACGGCTGCAGCGGCTCCACGGCGATCTCTTGTATGATCTCGCCAAATGTGAGGCACAGCGACCTGCGCAGTTGGCGGAACTCCTCCGCAGCGCATGGCAGGAACTGCTCCTTGTACGTGTCGATGCTGTGGTTCTCCTCCCCAGCCAAAAACCCATAGTACGCAGCGATCAACATGCTCTGCATGCTGTGCATGTGATCCACGAGTGAGCGATAGTCGGCCATCGACCATCGAGACCAGCTGATCTCGAAGACGGTTTCATTTAGCAGCTGGTTCAGGGCCATAAAGTCGGTCTGTACGATAGTCAGCTTGAGAGAATTGGAAGAGGGACATAGTCTGCGCACGCGAAGCGAGTCCGAAAGCTGCTCCATCACCGCCCTCTCCTCTCCTGTCAGGTCCTCCATGTACCCTTTGTTTATCAGCAGGAGCAAGGTCCTAGCATGGTCCAAGCTGGACACCAATGTTTCCCTGAGCGAGTGCTCAGACGTACGGGGGAGGACGAGAATGTTGACGGCGAGGACGACGGCGCACCCGAATGAGTACGCCTGCATCCATGCGCGGAGCTGGGAGCCGTCGAACTGTCCACCGTTGGCGAGTGATGTGTATATGCCAGTGAATGACTGCAGGATGCCGAGCAACGCAAAGCCGAGGAAGGTCAGGCCCTGGGCGTACACCAGGCCGAGTACTGGCAGTCAATCAGCGGAAGATTCAAGAGACATGGATATCTGGCGCACAGTAGACTATGAACGCGAATATGACGCCCTGTGCAACGGGCCATGGCGCTAGTTTGCCGAGGATGAAGAAGTTGAGCGAGCCGACCATGACGCCCAACAAATTCAGAAACGTGTTCTTGACGCAGGACCCGATTGTGCTCCCCGGGACGCTGGCGATGGATATGATGACCGCACCTGTTCCAGAGGTCAGCTGAGATCATGCCGAGATGCAGATGGAGGAACATACTCGGCAGCGACATCGGGAAGGGATTGATGCGAATGTACTCAAATATAAAGCTGAGACTGATGAGGAGGATGTACGCCAGTGTGGCTGTCTGTCGGTTAGCATTGTCCAGTTGTGACGATGACAGCAAGCTCACCCTTCATTGTCGGAACGATCCTCTTTGAAAAAATGAACTTTCCACCCAACTTCAACCTTCTCGCGAGCTTCGCCCCCAACTTCTTCGTTGTCGTCGCGCCCGCCATCACGTCGTGGGCTCAGACGGGACAAACGCAGGGGCACAGTCAAACAGCGAGTAAGGGAAGCCGTCGTCAAGCAGCCTCACAGTGCATTCCCCAACTCGACGGCGTTGTCAGGGAATATTGAAACTCGGGCCCGATTACGCAGGTAATGTGAGGTCCCGCCGTAAGCGTTGCGGTCTTGCTGAAGTTTTGTTTACTCATTCTATGAATAGAATGCGAAACCAGCCTGAGCGGGAATTAGGGTCCTGGGCGGCTATTATTACGTAATCATATCGTCAGAGCCTGAGAACCCCCAGTCTCACGCATTTCTTGCTCAAGGAACAGCTTGCGATCGGGAATGTCCACGCAGACACGGGAAATCCGTACACTTCCCCAGCATTCGTGTCGAAAGGCTCCAGCTCCGGTGTGTAGCGTTTTCGACCAATTGGGCCCCAGCTCTCCCGGACACCCCGACTTCGGCAAAACGGGGTTTTCATGTAGACCGGCGCCATCTCAATCCACGACAGTATCTTACCTCCATTTCCAGCTGACGAGTGCGTTATGACACTCTGACTGAGTCCTGGGTTACGTGATCTGATCGGCAGTAATGAACCGTGCTAAGATCGTTACTTTGCTCCGCTGCTGAGTGACATACCCGGCCGTCATCACCTACATCTCTGTTGGAACTGTATCCACGAGAAGTCCCGCGCGGTTGCTCCAAAACAAGCGAGCAATGGCTGTTCTTCGCTGTTTGTGCGCTAGTAAGAAAGGAGAGCACGAACCCCCACAGAGATACTCCTGGATCCTGAGGTGCCGTAGGTTGCGTCTTCCTGCATGACGGCTGAGCACCGGTGTTAACAGCGCCTAAGTCGACCGAGACTTATCCGGTTATGACTGAGCGACAACCTCATCGACAGTCGTGTCATTCCGCCCTCGGGGAAGAACAGCCAGCGCGTTCGGAGTACCTGGCCGTGCCACTGTACAGCACCTCAAGTTTGGCCCTGAACTGGATAGAGAAAGGGGTCGGCCAAATGCTCGGCCAATATCGGGCCGACGCGCCCGATTGGGGATCCGGCAGGACAGCCACTCGCTCTTGATGCTTCCGTAGTCCGGGGTTTCGTTGTGGATTGCGGCATATCCATCCACGACGCGCTCATACCTCCTCCTCCACGGCTACGGTAACCCTGGGCGATTTCACAGCAGCCCGGTCGGCGTTTTCTCGCTTGAGGCGCAATAGCCGGCTTCTGGACGCGTGTTTAATACCTCCAGTGGAACTGGGGGACCACGATGTTCACGAAGGGCCGATCGTCGTCCCATGACCCGGGGCTCCGCAGGCACTCCGGGAATCATATAAATCGGCCAGCGATTGACCAGAACTGCGATATTCAACAGCATACCCACGATGGCTGATCATGACCTGGATGCCCCGCCCACAACCACAAAGGACCGCGATGGCCTACTCGTCGCGCAGTCGGCGACGTTCACGAATATGTTTGAATGGCCCGACGCAGACTACAAAGCCGTAAGTCGCGATCTAGACATACTATCGAGTACAGCTCAGACATTCATTGCAGAAAGAGGATGCGACGTTCGCCCGCATGAAATCCCCGATTCCGGCACCAGACGACCACTTTGGCTGGCGCTCGTGGGAGCAAGAGAAGATGAGGGACGGTCCCAAACCCGTCCTTGCCAAGAGATATCGCACAGCGGTGAAGGTGAACCGCACGAATGTGTCGGTCACATACGATGGGGACAACACATACCGCATCTTGGTGCATAATCCGGAGCCCTATCCTGGAGAAGCGACCAGCCTGCGCCCTGCCGTCCTGTGGTTCCATGGGTGAGTGCACTCTGCGGCA
Source organism: Calocera viscosa TUFC12733 (assembly GCA_001630345.1). Lineage (NCBI taxonomy): Eukaryota > Fungi > Basidiomycota > Dacrymycetes > Dacrymycetales > Dacrymycetaceae > Calocera > Calocera viscosa. The sequence goes on from KV417327.1 coordinate 89,774, forward strand.
TACACGGTTCACGGTCGCTTATGTAATGCAGAGGCGGATGGGCCCACGGATCTCCCGAGATGGACGCCCAACGCGCGGATTATGTTGCGTCAGAGATCCGCGGTGTCGTCTTCAATGTTGACTACCGGTTGATCCCTGAAATCGCATGGCCGAAGAATCACAACGACGTCTATCACTCAATCGGATGGGCGATCGATAATGCCAAAGATTACAATATCGATCCCTCCCGGCTGGCGATGTGGGGTCAATCCGCAGGTGCACATCTGGCTGCGGGAGCGGCTCTGCGCGATGCAGTTGAACACAAGCCGTCTCGTCTGCGGCATGTCAACTTGACAGTGGTAAGGTGTATCCTCGCATCTATGTGTTCATTACTGACATCACAGCCAGCCGGTTACACACGACATTCGTAACGAGCCTTACCCGCTGAATCAAAACGCCGAGGCGGAAATGGCGAAAATTCCAGAGGTGCTCTTTCGTCAGTTCCTGAACGTCCTTCGTAAGTGCTTTCCTCAGCCATACACTGTGTTGCCCTAATGTTTTGCTGTAGGCGATATGACCGGGAGCGACGAACCGTCGACTGACCCTTACTTCTCCCCGCTTCGGAGTGAGATCCCCTCCCATCACCCTTCCACATACATATCTGTCGGAGGGCTGGATCGGCTTCGGGATCGAGGCATCGCCTATGCCCTCCATCTGCGCCAACACGGCGTTGACACCCAGCTCGAGATCGTGCCGGGTGTGCCGCATGCCTACACCGGGGAAAACGACACCTATGCGGCGAAGCAATATTGGAGGGATCAGGTGAAGGTGTTGAATATGGCGCTGAGGTTTGACTGGGAACACTAGGTGGCTTTGTTCGTAAAACATTGACGATCTGCGTTAGCTATAGACTTTGTCATTGTGTCATGAATGTCTTGAATTCACAAGGCTCTGCAGCGTGCTTCGCACTGGACCAGAAAACGGGCGTTCTATCTCTGCACCTTCCTATTGACCTTAGATATCTACGGGAGCAGGTCCCCGGTCTCCGGACAGAAGAACCGCTCATTCAGGGCGAGTCAATTTACCGTTATGAGGGTGGTCCTTCAATGATGGGTATAACGAGGTGGCAGGGGCATGCGCGTGACGTCGCAAGCATGGGGGATAGACGGTGTATCCAGGCAGTCTTCGATAAAGCCCATGACGGGGCACGAGATGTCATTTGTATTCTGTACTGTACATACACGTAACTTATATCGCTCGACAGACTAGTGCACTTTGTCTTCAAATGAACCATGAATCATGCGACATCCGTCCTCGACAAACCTGGGGACCTTTTAGCGATGTGGCTTTGGGGATAAACATATGAAAGCTTACTCCACCTGGACACACGAAGAAGTCATTACGAGTAAAAAGAACCTAAAACTCAAGAGTTAGGGGGGTGACCGTTAGATTTACTTTGGAGCAGCGCACCAGTAGCGAGCGAATTCCCCACTCTTCACCGATTCCCTTCCTTCCTCAGTTTTGGCGAAGCGAGAGCTTAGAACTAATGCATCGTGCACCAATTCCGAGACAAGTTTTCCGGGTTTTGGGATCTCCAACGGCAAAGGAATCTTGGAAGACATGGATGCGGCCGCAAGATACAGCGCCGCTTTCGTATGGACGTTCGCCTGCCGACGGTATGGCGACAATATGGAAATGAACTCGCGCGATATGAAGGCGGGGAAGGGCTCGGATCCAATAGCTGACCTTGCCTCACTCCATCTGTCCAGGAGGATCTGATTTGCGCGCAAGATCTTGACTGCTGCCTCACTCCGGAAAGGAGCTTCCCATTGGGGCTCGGCAGCAGCGAAGCTACAGTGTTTCGTGAGCTCGTGTCGAGACACGAGAGAACGGGTCAAACACTCACGCGATCAAAGGATTCATACCAATAATGGTCCCCTGAAGCTTGGCTTCACGTCTCTTCAACTCTGCCTCCACTCTACGGACAACGTTCTGCGGCGGCCGATCGTTGGGATCAATGGGTCCAACTGAAATCGCATGAAAAATACGTTAACAGATAAAACCAGAACACTCACGCGCACGGCAGTACGCTTGCAACATAGAGCAGTATGCCAGGTTTTCTTCAAGTAGTCGTGCTAGAGCCTTACGCAAGGTGTGCCGCGCAGGGTTCCGCAGGATGAAGAGCTGGAAACAGAACACCAGAGTTATGGCGATGGCCAAAGCAGCCAGACCTTTACCTGCTACAATGTCAGAGCTCCTTTTCGTGACTAGATGAGTGATCGTACCCGTTCGATAAGGCGCAGAATCAAAGCCCGTTGCACCCAGGTAGACCGTTTGAACGTACTCCGTGATGATTAAGACACCAGCGCTTAGTGTTATTCAGCACACGTTCATTTGACACCGCTTTCCCGACATACCTGTTCAGTGAAAGTAATCCAAGAACGAAGAGCGCCGGCTGTAATCGAGTAGTAAGCAAACAGGGCGGTAGGAGATTGGGTATTGCTCACCTTCTCGTGCACAATGTACACCAGTGGAAGAGCGTAGAGTGCTACAAGACACGCAAGACCATATGGATTGTAGAAATATCCTCTGATGGTTAACAAGTCAGGACCGCGCTAAGCAATGCACAGCTTTGCGTACCCGACGTTGTGGAAGATTAACAACAAGATCATGCCACTAATGTAGCCGAGAGCTGTGCCTAGAATCTGGAGAGTGAATACTAGCAAACTTTGGCCTGAGAAAAGGAAGTTTAGCTGAGAGTGATTGGCATTGTAGGGGGGGCTCACCAAGAGTTGGCGTTAAGGCGATGACTATCGTAGGAAGTGCAGACTGAAAGAGATCAGCCAAGATCGCGTGAAGACGAGTGTGCGACTTGCCGTCAATGAATAAGATATAAACCAACCTCGGACGGCTGGCGCCCAAAGTAGTACGGCGAAGACACAAAGCTTTATTGGTGGATCAGCCACATTAACCGACTTGTAGCAAGGAGCACTTACCGCCAGAACGACCTTGAACGCATATATGCTATTTGGTGATCTGAACCACTGCTCGATAGCAAGTAACCGCTGGATGCGCGTCACTTCTTTGGGTACATATTCGCGCTGCTCGAGCTGGCATATGGCATCGAGAAGACACATATCTTCATCGTCCTTGACATTCGGCCCCTTCTTCCGATCCGGCTTCTTCAGGCCCTCCCACATGTGGATGTGAAGACGGGAGCGACGCTTGACACCCTTTGCTGTTGTGGTGACATGTGTATGCAGGGCTTGCAGCTCGTTGATCAAACGACTGAATGTCCGATCAGAACTCCGATGCAAGAATGCTCCTTAAAAGGCACTCACTTCATGGCAAATAACATGGAGTAAACCCGCACGAGCGCCCGGCCAGTCATAACTGCATCTTGGTCCTCTTCCTCTTCCTCCTCGGAGTCCGTGCTCTTGATTGTTACCGGACTTCGAGGAGTATCCAGCGCTGTCGATTGTGTTTCCATGTTAGGTTTGTTGCTGCCCATGGTTTTCGTCCTTATCGGTCGTATACCAAACGCCTGTGTGGTTCCGTCCTTAACCATCGCTTCCCGCACACCACGCACATGGTCTTTCCCCCATGAATCTGCCATGCTGGTCATAGGCTGAAAGACATTGAGGTCGTCCGTGGTGAGGTCCTCCGACAGACCGCCCGAGGCGAGCAAATTTGCGACGAGGTCAAGCTGCTTCCTGGAAAACGCATCAAAGTCGTTTCGCAAGTTCTTCACCGCTTTCGTGCCGTATTCCTCCATTTCAGGATTGCTGTCGGCGTCTTTCTCGCCGAAGAGCTGTCGATCGACCAGGGTTGGCCCGTGGGGTGTTACGGCTGCTGACGGTGTGACTGCTCCGCTCGTAGCTATTGTTGTAGACTCGCCACCGACAACCGTCCCAGTGTTATCGGAGGCATTGTCGGCGTCGGCTGCCTCTTGCTGCAACCTGCGCCCCACCTCCTCCAGCACTAGCTCGTGATCGACCTCGACTTCTTCTGCTGATATCACCGATGGCGCGATCACGGCCGGCTCCTGCTTCTCGACGTCCTTCTCCTTGAACTGGCCATAATCTGGACTGCTCAGGTGCAGCTTTTCGGTAGCGAGCTCCTGCATGATCTCGCCAATCGTAAGACAGAGGTCCTTGCGCATCCTGCGGAATTCATGCAGGCCGCTCGGGAGGAAGTGGTCTTTGAACGTCTGTACGCTGTTGTTCTCCTCTCCATTTAGGAGACCAGAATAGGCGGCGATCAAACTCGCTTGCAGGTTCCGCATTTTGAGCACGAGCACGCGGTAGTCGGCCATTGACCAGCGGGACCAGACCACCTCAATAGCCGTCTGTTCAATTAGCTGGTTCAGGAAACCAAAGTCTGCCTGTGCTCGCGATCAGCATATACGCCGCAAAGCGTAGTGCGGGCGTACGTACCCTGAGTGACTGCACTAACTGTCCCCTGATCACCCTCTCATCATCCGACAACTCCATCAAATACCCCTTGTTTACAAGATGTGTGAACGTGCGGATGTGGTCCAAGCTGGAGACCAGCATCTGCCTCAGCTGGTTCTCCGACGAGGTGGGAAATATGAACATGTTCACGAAGAGCACAATAGCTGCGCCGAATGCGTACGCCTTGATGTACGAGACGAGCTCGTAGGCAACGAAATCTCCACCGCTATTCATGGACGTGAAGATGCCGTTGAACGTCATGAGCATGGCGAGCAGTGAAAAAGGTAGGTATTTGATTGATTGGGCCTTGATAAGGGCCAGGACTGGGTCACAGTCAGCTGCAGCCTCATAGTGGAACGATGACTTGGACGCACTGTAGATCATGAAAGCAAACAAGACGCCTTGGGCGACGGGGACATGTCCCACTTTCGCGAGGACGAAGAAGTCGAAAGCTCCGATAAGGACACCCATCATGCCAAGCATGGTGTTTTGCAAGACTGCTCCAACTGTCTTGCCCGGCGCGAGGGCAATGACCATAATAACGGGCGCTGCACAAGATTGAGCTCGTCATTGACAGCAGGGCAAGAGGGGAGCGCACCAGAGAGCGCCAAGGGATAGGCGCTGAGGCTGTCATACCCATGGAGGAAGCTGAAGATGAAGACAAGAAGGTAGGCGAAGGTTCCTGTGGAACACGATGAGTACCATCCTACACTATGACAGTGTTGCGATCGCTCACCTTTCAGAGTGGGGATAGCCCGCTTCGAGAATGCGAACTTGGCGAACCCTTTCAGCTGTCGGACAACCTTTGCCTCCAACTTGTTGGACGGCGCCATGGTCGTATCGGTTAGTGCCTTCGAAGGCTCCCGCGGTGACAGGTTACAGCGTCAACTAACTGTTCGAACTGCAGAAAGCGCAGCAGAGGTTAATAAAGTGCGGCCTGATTGCGAGATGGCCCATGGGGTGCGGATATTTAAACCGTGTGAGTCCGCGACTGGGCAGGTGCCCTCAGTGTCGGTCATCCGGCCTGGACCCTCAGAGTTAAGGAGGGCTGAGTGATCATGATAAACACGGATTCTGACTTAGGGTCCAATGCTTGATAAGCCATGACGTCTATGTTGGCGGCTATGTAGGTTCTCACGCGAAGAGATGAAGATCCTCGGTGTTGGTCTCTCCGTGGATTGGTTAGAACATCAAGTCCAAACAATGGAAGCTCAATTGCCACCCAAGAGCGCGACGTATACTACAACAACAAGCAAGCAGGGTACCAAGGTATGCCCGGAAGAAAGAAAACGCAACACGCTCTGAAAGTCCAGCCAGTGATCAGTCAGCCGTTCATCGTTCAGACCAACAAAGACATAACACCCGCGAGAACAAGGAGTGCAAGGCCACCGCCCACTGCGTGACGTCCTGCACCGCTCTGTGTCTGACTGGGCTGGGCGCTAGAGCCGGTCAACGTGGCTCCCCCGGTGCCGTTGATGTTGATGGCGTTTGCCATAAAGTTGTTGAACGTGTTTCCTGTCGCGGGCGGGTTCACGGCGAACACCATCCCCTTGCCGCAGTGTCCGGTCTGACGGCAGTACACCCAGATGGGGGTGGTGTTGTTCACAGTGATGGTGTAGGTCGGGAAGACAGTCGCGCCCGCGGCAGCAGGTTGGCTGTCATAATTAATGAGCAACGGTACTGCTGAGATATGGAGCACAACTCACAAGCCAGAATCGAACCCGACCTGGCCAGTCGTAGAAGTCAAGGCGAGCTTCCGGCAGGGGTCGGCGAAGGACGACTGAGTAGCCGTGTGGTTCGTCGCCTGGAACTCGAACGTAATAGTATCGCCGACTGCTGCAACCTAAGCAATGGTCAGAACTTGACATATGGGTCCCTATGAACCTGCTTACCACTGTGTTCGGAGTGTAGACAAGACCATTGGAACCACCAACGACAACAGTATGATCAGTCGGCGAGCCGGAGCTACTGGCGCCGGTAGGTGCCGAACCGTAAACCGTCTGCATGGTCGAACTGCCCCCTGTGACGTCAGCAGTAACAGTCACGACGGGAGCTGCGGAGGTGGGTGAGGCGCCCGCAGTGCCGTTCTGTGTGACGGCAGCGGCCTGGAATGCATCGAAGGTATTGCCGGTGGCGGGGGCGTTGGCGGAGAAGACCATGCCCTTCCCGCAGTGCCCACTCTGTCGGCAGTACACCCAGATGGGTGTCGTGTCATTGACCTGAACTTGGTAGGACGGGAAGTCAGTTGTCTGAGTAGCCGCGACTGGCATACTGAACAGCCGTCAGCTGGCATGCTGTGCAGCAGCGCAAGAAACTTACAAGCCAGAGTCAAAACCGATTGGATTACCACTGGCGTCCTTTAGCTTGACACAGGGGTTGGCGAATGAGGACTGCGTGGCGGTGTGATTCACCTGCTGGAAGACAAAGTTGAGGATGTCGCCAGGGTCTGCCGCAATGTTGGATGGCGAGAAGGTCAGCTGGCCGACGCCTCCGACCATGATGTCATGAATGAGGGCCGCGGAAGCGACGGATGCGCCGAGCGCAAGGGTAACGAAGCGAGCAACCATTTTCGGATAGGAGAGTGTGGGAATAGCGTCAAGCTATGAAAGTCGAGCTAGCGACTGGATGGTGTTGGGGAGGTGGGAGGTGGGAGGTGGGAGGGATGGGAGTCGAGCCCTGCTCGTTCTTGGAATGGAATGGGGGAGAAGCGGGAAAGACGTTGATGCGGCCATGGGAGCCATCCGGGCAAGCATTTTATGGTCAAAACCGTCAGGGACGCCATCCAAGCTACAATAGGCGCGTATGTATACCTCGCAGCTAGGCAACGGAGAACGCGACGTAAAGTGCGACGCGGACCCTACCCACACGTGCTCATCACTTCACATGTTGCTTCTTCACCGCCACAACAAAGATCTTATCTTCCCGCGATCCAGGATGATAATCCGACACTGCATCCCCTGTAGACTTCACCTATCGATGACATGCCCCGTCGTTTCTCTTACATCGTGACTGTTGATTACTTGAGGACGACTGCATCATTGACGAGTTAAGCGGCACAACGACTCAGAGTCGGCGAAATTGCCTCACGGATCTGGCGTTGCCATGCGGTAAGGTCGTCATGACGCCCCGCCGTTGCTGCTTGTGTGGTCTGTCTAATAACATGATAATAGTAGTGAAAATCTCAATAGCGACAGTGGGAATGCAAAGACAGAGGAGGGGAGCAGTAGCAGGGATGCTACCTGTATTTCGAGGGGAGCCGTCGTGCCTCCAGCTGTCGTCATTCAAGGCAGTGACTGCGCTCTTAGTCAGAGCGGAGCGGACCTTTTGGATTGTATATCTGGCCAGCGTATCGCGGCAGACAGACCTCATCAAAGAACCAGCTCCCTACAAATATGGAATCGGTACCGGCTGAACTGCTGGAGTGTCAAGCGATCTCAACGTTCAATGCATAACATGAGAATATGGTACCAAAACAGACAAGAGCTCGTTTCTTAGAGCTGACAAGAGCCAACAGAGCTTGCACGCTTCGCCCAGCCTGAGGCGCACAGGCGCCGTCCCTGGTTGTTCGTCGTTGCGGTTGAATATTGCGAGCCGCTCAAACTTTGCTGAACACGCCGTCTAGGGAGATAGAAAGATTTGCGGCTCCATAAAGTTCTCCCATCGCTTGGGTCATCCATCGGCATATGTCTTACAGGCGCTTTTCATGCTTACTAGTTGGGGGCGTCTTGCCCCCTGAACCAAGATCTGGGTTGGCACTACGTTTAAGGTCCTACCATAGAAGGGCGCCTCGGAGATAGCAGAAGGTTCGGGTAAGAACCTGTAATGTCACAGTTTATCCACAAGACGAAATTCAACAGCTCCAAGGGCGGCGGGCGGGTAGAAGCATTTTCGCCCCAAACGTCCAACAGTTCCAATACCATCTAATCGTCGGGCTGATATCCAAATAAGGAGTGCAATCATGGACGTCAATGAGAACTTCCGGCCATCCAGCCCCGAAAGAAGAACGGAAGTTCTATCCATCAACTTGTCTGTATCGACAACCGAGCTGGTGTGACCATCAAATGATCGAGTAGCGAATTCGAAGTATTCAGGAACTTCTCCTCCACAGTGCCTCGGCATGCGTGTGTACCACATTAATATTGCGGAGAAAGCTCGCGTGTTGCGGAACAAGCCGTCCTGAAGGTGTGAACAATCGTACGATACGAGTAGGCAAAATTGTTTAGAAGACTGCGGCACATTAAAAGCAGGGACCCCAATGATAGTGATACAGTCGAACCCGTCTTTTCGCATACTGGTAAACTCGCATAACTCCCCAATTCGCATAGCAAAACCTGAAACGGACCTCGTCACCACCAAAATATGCATAAACCTCTCAACTTGCATTTGCATAGAGCATTTGGGCCAATTTCCTATGGTTATGCATTTTGACGGGTCGCCTGTATTGCTTTTTGAGGACCAAAAATATGTGTTCTGCCTTCTCCCGACCTTGCGACCGCTTCCAAATGTCGTCTTAAGCATCCAAGGGGGCTTTTCTAAGTGGTTGACTATCAATCTGGAGTGCATATTTCGGCTCCGACAGCGGAGCGGAGCCAAAAGAGGTACTTATTTGAGTCCAGCCACCTCCCAAGTCGCATAACCCCTCAATATGCATGACCCGAGCGCTCGACGGAACCCATGCAATGTCAGGGGTCCGACTGTATGGGGATAGGGGCTAAGCATTTCGCCTCCCTCGAGGCACTGTGCAGAGGGTATGTGTTGTCAGCTGATTGCTTCCGTACCTATCTCTTCCAGATTCGGCTTGACATTGCACGAAGCTTTTCGCTTCCTTTCATCCTCTCAATGTATCCACTTTGAACCAACTCGTTCTTTCAAGGACCAACATCATGTGGTGATGAATGGGCTCTCTGAACGTCTTGCTTGGGCGGCGAATTCTGGACTGCGTCACGTCAGTCTTGTATTGGCAACGGAGGACAGCCGTCGTCGTATGCGAGCCTCGCAACTGTGCCTGAAGTGCGGCTCTTGGGTCTGTGATTGTCTGAACGCAAGACGGTATGAAACGCACCATGGTTCGATGTGGTTCGTTCACACGCCGTCGGTGCAACCTTTGGCCGTTATCGCTGAGGGGCTGATTTCGTGTTCTTCCGAAGGTCGATGTGTGCGCTGCTTTAGGCAATGCCTAAAGGTTCACAAGGTTACTTCGCCTCGGCGCATAATCTTCTTCGTTCATTTGACGTCTCTCTGATCTGACGATCCTTCTAATCTTCCCAAGCACCTCCACGCACACGTCCTCTAATATTTAAACCCTCGAGCCGACCTGCGCGGACGCCCTGGTGCCACTTCGAGAAGAGCAATCGAGCCCCACTTGTCCCATTTGCCTCTCTGCTTACTTTACAATGTCCAACCCAAGCCGTCCGTATGTTGTCACCGGCATGGTTGGTGTGTATTGTCCTCTGCCGATCCGAACCGTTTTGACATGCCCCTCTTCAGGCCAGGATGGATCGGTGTTTCCTCGCTTAGAGATTCGCAATCTCATCACTAAGCACCCGGAACAATATTCATTGTTCGTGCGATCTCTGCTTCAGCTCTACAATCCGGATTATCAGCCTAAGCCGGCGTCTTTCGTCGAAATAGGTGAGCCCGGCCTGTCTGCTTTCGAACCTTGGTCTCACTCAAAATGTAGCCGGCATTCACGGGAGTCCATATCAGCGCTGGGCGTACGTCTTTCCGCTGTCTTGGAGGTCCTCACGCCCATGACTGATTGCACAACAGAGGGGACCCTGACAGCACAACCGTGTATCGACCGGGCACGAATGGGGGATATTGCCGCCACAGCTGTAAGTTACTTCCAACACGATGGACACGCTCTCACAACAATCTGGTTCAGCTGTTCTCTTTGCCCACTGGCATCGATTGGCGGTTATTTTGCTCGAGGTACGGAAGCTATATGTTCTGGATGTGTTCCTTCCCTTTACATTGCTGTAGCAAGCTATCGGTGAAGTGGCAGCCAAGATTGCAGTGGCCGATGAGTTGGATCCCAAGGCACTTCCAGGGCAGAAGGGTCGCTGGACGCAGGCGGCAAAGGAGTTACGTTTTCCGTACGTACAGTAAAGCCAAGACGACTTGCGACACGCTAAAGATCTTGAAGGTTCTGGGACTGGCTCGACCCGCGGACCTCCGAGGAGGGCTTGCCCCGAATTGACGGGATATCCATCTTCGAGACCCCGACTGTAACCATTCAAACTTCCCGCGGTGAGGAAGAATTCAACAACCCGTTGCGTACCTATGAGTACGGCGAGAACCTCCCCGCCAACTTCGAGGACAATATGGGTGTATGGTACCGCACGTACAGATGGCCGCGTTATCCGGGCAGCGAGTGGGAGAATCTGACTGAAGACTACAAGGGTCTCAACAGGTGCGGACAATGTCTGTTCTGTGAGCCCTGCCTCACGGAAAGCAGAGCCTTGACAGGGACAGATCATCCCAATCAAGAATTCAAGCCGATCAACTATATGAGGGACAAGTTCGGCCACCTTTTCAAACTTCCTCCCACCCTCCCGGAAGGAGATTGGCCATCCGTGTCAGTTGCAGCGTGCTGTTGAGTGGCTCTTACTCACGATTACTATAGTTGGGATCACTGGTCGAACTCGACCCCGCAGGAGAGGCGACTTGACACCCACTTCTGCCTCGGGAGCTTCGAGGAATGCCACCACAAGATGCATAACGACCTCGGTGGAGATGGTCACATGGTACGAAGTCATCCCTGTCGGTACCTTGCGTGAAAGCTGATCCTTGATGTTACGTAGTCCACTCCGGATCAAGCGGGTTAGTTTATCCTAGCATTGGTTCTCCCGTGTTGTTCTGACAGTGTCATAGCCTTTGATCCCATCTTCTTCTTCCACCACAGCATGGTGGACCGGCTCGTGGCCATGTGGGAGCATATCTACCCTGACTATTGGATGCAAAAGGGTTGGTATGATAAGGAGGGCAAGCTGCATACGTTCAGTAAGTTATGAAGATGTTCTTGGCAACTTTCAATGATTAACGTCTCTGAAGTTGGCCCCAAGGGAACGCTGACGCAGGAGGAAGGCACCGGAGTGGATGAGGATACTCCTCTGACCCCATTTAAGAAGAATGAGAATGAGTACTGGACCGCGAAGGATGCCCATTTCCTTCACAACGGGGGGTCAGTGAAGAAGTGTAAGTTTTCATCACGAAGCAGCGTATGAGATTCTAAAGAGCTACTCCCAAGATTTCACCTATGAGCCGGTCGGACCGTTCGAGTTCGACAAGCCTCTCGATCGCGAGAAGCAGCAGGATCTCATCGGCTTCATGCAACAGTACTTCAGCACTTCGAAGCTCGACTACACGTACGCGCCGTACGAAGGCAGCTTGCCCTCGTTATTCAACCCCCCTGCTATACCCAGCTTCTTCCCGGCTACCCATGAGCCATTGCAAAACTTCAGGCGCTGGATCCTCTTTGTTGAGCTCATCCCGGAGGCATGGAATGGATCGCACAATTTGGAGTTCTTCTTGCACGATCAACCCGACATCGCGCCCGCAACTGTTCCGATCACCTCGGTCACTGCCATTTCCCGCCAGAAGAAGACTAGGTGTGCTGCTTGCATCGAGCGCAGGAAGCGCCATACGAACTACTTGCAGGGCATTGCCCTCCTGCAGCGAGACGTGATTATCCCATTGATGAAGTCCAGCGGCATCGACTTTGCCACAGACAAGGATGCGAACACAAAGCTCCCCACGTACATCAAGTCCCAACTTGGCGCGAGGTTCCAACTTCCTGGCGGGGACATACTCGCGGAGACGACCAATCTGCTGACCAAAGACGACATCGCCAAACTCGAGACCCTTCCGGAGGACAAGTTCCCTCGTGTTAGGCTGTTCTCGGGCGCTGCAGCCGTGCCTAAGGCCGACTCCGGCTTGGAGTACAAGCCATACTATTACTACGATTGGCAGGACCATGGGTTCTTGATGACCAAGGAGACCTGGAAGTGGCGCCCTGAGAATTGGCGTTAATGGTGTTCCGCCGCGCTGGCAGACCAGTTTCCTCTCTGAGTCTGAAAGAGCAGCCATCGAGTTCAACCTCTTGGCCTTCTGACCGGCAACATTCATATCTTTGCGATAGAACAGTAACTGAATATGCATATTGAATGAAACAACCAGATCAAGCCTGATATTCCGTTCCAATACGCATGCGAGGGTGCGAGAATGCACCCAGAGGGATGGCGTCCTGCAGGCAAACTTGCCGAGATGCCGGCTCGAGAAGTCCCGACTTGCACAGATCCGCGGACTTGCTGTTCATCCAAGAAGGAGCTGCAGAGCAAGAGTATTGTGGTGTATCAACAGGACTCGATTCAAACGTTGACACTCTCTTTGGTCCTAAACCACACATCATCGTCGTTTCGTTTCTTCCTACAACACCCATGGCCATCACGCCCCCTCTGCCCACCCGACCAATCCCACGCCCACGCCCCACGCGCCCGGATCGGGCACCCCCTCCCCCCCACCACCGACATAAGTCGCCCTTCCCACTTTAGCCCTCATCTCCCTCGTCCCCCTCGCCCCGTCCATCCCCCGCCTCGCCGCCTCCTGCACGCTCTCGCCCTCCGCCAGAGCATGGCAGAACGGGGAGAGAGCATCGATGATCGTCCGACTCCCCGGACGCGCAGGGGTGTAGAGGTACAGAGCCTCCAGCGCGCGGAGCGGCGCTTCCCTCCCCTGCACCTGCGCGTCCGCGAGTGCAGAGGACAGCGCGGTGCAGTAAAGGGCCAGGATAGCCCCGCTCGTCCCGCCCATGCTGTTCTCCAGCACCCTCGCCGCTTCCGCAGCCGCGAGCGCCGCCCCTCCCAGCTGCCTTCCCAGCAGGTCGGCGAGCAAAGCCCTTGCCCCGCGCTCAAACGTCTGCCCGCAATCCCCGTCCCCCGCCAGGGTATCCCATTCCGTCAGCTGGGGCTCAGCGGCGATCACAGCCTCGCACGCCAGTTTGAGCTGCTTCGCGAACGTGACAGGCAGAGGTGGGCCGGGGGAGAGAAGCTCAGGCTCGTCGATCGGTTTCCCTTCCTTTGCTGGAGGGTCGGAGGGGGAGGAAGTGGCGAATGTGGTCGAGCCGGCCCAGGCGGGGCAGTCGGTGTCCGCGTCCAGCAGGCTGAGGACGTTGACGCCCGGGAGAGCTCGGTGCACCGCTGCACTGTTCAGGAGGGTGATGCTGAATCCTGGAGAGTTGAGCGAGGTGAGGTACGTCCCTGCGTACACGCGGGCTGGGACGAGGTCGTACGTCCCCTCCAGCTGGGCGAGGACCTCGGCGGCAAAAGCGGACATCTCGAGGTTGCTTATCCCTCCGAGGTTGTTGACCAACAGCACCGGGCCGCCTCCCGCTGAGGGGCGCTTGTCCCCCTCCTCCCAGGTGAGGAACCCCCTCTCCTCATCCTCCCCCAATAAGAGAGCCAGCATCTCCCTCGCCAGCTCCTCGTACCCCATCCCCCCTTTCACCAGCCGAACCCCAGGCTCATTATGCATCCCCATCCCCAGCTCGAGATCGTCCCCCCTGAGCGGTTCCCAGGCCGACACAGCCGTCCCGGGAAGATGACAATGATCTAACCCTGTGCCGATCGTCCCCGTCCACTCGTTCACCGTATCCCCCAACGCCTTGAGCTCCGCAAGGTCGAGTCCAGCAGCAGAAGCAGCTCCGAGGATCTTGCAATTGAGCACTATCCCCGCCAACCCCCTTCGACCGACTTTGGCGCTCCTCCCCCGTCCCACACTCACATCATCGCTCTCCACGACCGTCTCGACCTTGACCCCCAGCGCGCGCGCCCGCTCAGCGCCAATGCCGAAATGCAGACAGTCGCCAGTGTAGTTGTTGTGCACCACTAGGACGCCCTGGCCGGGGTATTGAGCGTCCAGGAGGGTGATCGCGTCCGACACCTGGCGCGCGGAGGGGGAGGCGAACACTTCCCCCGACACCGCGCCGGCAAGGAGGCCGGGGGCGACATAGCCAGCAGCGAAGGGCTCGTGGCCCGACCCGCCGCCGCAGAGGACTGGTACGCCTTGGGAGGGAGAGCGGAGGAGCAGGGTCTTGCTCGGTTGGTGTAGGAGGAGGTGCGGGTTGGACGCGGTTAGGGAGCGAAGGGCGGGGAGGATTAGGGAGGGGTGCGTGGGGGGGTAGAGATGGGTTGTTGACATGCTGGGCGCGGGGAGGCGACGGTGGGGGGGAGGCGGTAGGCAGCGAGCAGGGTAGGGTAGTGTGCTGGCAAGGCAGCTAAGTACGCCTAATCAGGCAAGGGATGCAGCTCAGAACTGCCAAGCATTCCTGGCAATGGTGTGGGTGCGGGTGCATTCTCCACTACCATGCTTGGGAGGGAGAGGGGATGAGGGGAGGTGGAGGCCCGCCACGGGGCCCGAGGGGCCGGGGATGGAGGTGTATGCTCTTGTCTTCAGTAATAATGGGGAGGGGGGTTGCAGATTTTTGAAGATGTTGGAGGTTGCTGGGGTTACTGCATTCGCGGGTCGGGGGGTTATGCTACTGTATTAGGCTTTGATGCTGTCGTGCGTCGTTGTTGCGTACTTTGTTGGGTGAATGTGTCAAGGTGAGGACGCGGCGGGATGATGAGGCGAAGATTGTCCGCCTGTCCGCGTGGCCGGGAGCCCGCATTCTATGTGTCCCAGCTTCCAGCGGGGCAACATCAGCATCAATCCCACACCACCCAGCCAATGCACCCAAGATTCTTCCACAACCCAACCCCAAGCCCGCCCTGTTGTCACAAACGTGCGCCAACCCATTATTTCCCGCGAGTGAATACCCCGCCCAGCACGGTCTCACCATTTCGGCCCCCCAGCCGAGCAGGGGTCCCACACCCCAGCGCACGCAATGAGCCGAGTCGAGGGCGAGATGGGGCGAAGGTGGAGGCTCACCGACTCGTCATCCCCGGGCCCTCATATACCGCCCCGCCCGCCAGCATCCCAGTCCAGCCTTCCTCCCAGGCCACCGCCCAAGCACCTTCCCATCCTAGCTGCCCACTCGCTCACTCGCAATGTCCAACACCGTCGCCACCCCAGGGTACGGCTTCGCCTCCGCCCCTCTCTCCTCCAGCCTCCCAACCCACTCCCTCTACCCGCACCACCCCCCCTCCACCGCCCACGAGCTCATCGCCACCGCCCACGCGCTCGTCCACCCCCGCGGCCGGGGGATCTATGCCACAGACGAGACGCCAGAAGGGATCCACGCCCGGCTGGACGCCTCCGCTGCCCCAGGCTCAAAGCCTTTCACAGAGGAGGAGAACACGGTCCGGCGCAAGGCCTGGCGCGAGACGCTCTACTCCTCCCTCAACCCAGAGCATATCTCCGGGGTGATCCTCTACGCCGAGACGCTCCTCCAGTTCCAGCTCGCCCCAGTCCTGATTCAGCGCGGGATCATCCCCGGCGTGCGCGCGGACACGGACGGCTTCCCCCTCCCCGGCAGCCCGGCCGGCTCAGGCGAAGTCGGAACGCAGGGGTTGGACGACCTCTACACGCGCTGCGTGACCTGGCGCGAGGCAGGCGCGAGGTTCACCAAATGGCGCGCGCCTTTCCTGGTAAACGAGTCCGGCACCTTGCCTAGCTCCGCAGCCATCGAGGCACAGGCAAGCGCTCTCGCGCGGTACGCCTCCATCTGCCAGCAGGCGGGCTTGGTCCCCATCGTCGAGCCCGATCTGGATTTCTCGGCAGACGCATCACTCCAGACCTCGGTCGATGCGCACGTAAAGGTCATCAGTGCCATTTACGCAAAGCTCGCGATCTACGGTGTCCTCCTCGAGGGTGCGTTTCATTCCTTCTCATTCCTTACCAGCGCAGGCTGACGTATCCCAGGCACGCTCCTCAAGCCCTCCTTCCCCCAAGCCGGGACCAAGTTCGCCGGCCCCAAGCCCACCCCGCAGGAGATCGCCGTGGCGACCGTAACCGTCCTGGCACGCTCCGTCCCGCCCGCAGTGGGCGGCATCGTCTTCCTCTCCGGCGGGCTGTCCGACGCCCAGTCCACCCTCTACCTCGACGCAGTCAACAAGCTCGTCTCCCTCGGCCCGGCCCACGAGCCTCTGGCCGCCACAGCCGCCGAGGCATTGGCGAACAGCAAGCATGTGGAAGATGGCGTGCTGCGCACCCTTGCCTCCCGCCTTCCGCCCTTGACGTTCTCCTTCGGCCGCGGCCTGCAGGGGGACGCGATGATCAAATGGGTCCAGGGGGATCATAAAGGTGCCCAGGAGGCGTTTGCGAAGCGCGCAGAGGAGTGCTCCAAGGCTGCTAAGGGCGTGCTCCACTAGGCGTTGGGTGTTGGCCGCGAGGGAAAGGGAAAAACACATGCATCATGCTTTGGGATGAATTGTTAGCAATAGAAATTGAATGTCGTTATATGTAGCTGGCTTGGCTGATCCGGTGCGAATGCGTGTGTGAGGTCACGTGCAGCCAACCAGGTCGAAAGAGTGGATTCGAGTTTGTGTGGCGAGCGAAACTGAGGCCAGAATGAAGGGGGTGGTTTGTTCTTCCACTAGTTCTGCTTCACCTGCCGTACATCATGCAAGTGCGTACAGTACGTCCCTCACGCAAGCGCTCTCGAGCGTCCTCGTAAGCAGCACCGGAGGACACCGTGTTGCTGACCGCACGCATCACATTCTGCCCGAGTGCGACCCCTTAAACGTTGCCTATTCGGCGTATGCGATTGAGAGTACACTTCAAACTCGTCTCCCACGCCGCGGTGCACCAAGTTGAACATGCGCCCTCGGAAGGCATTCGTGACACCGGAGCATATCCTTTCCTTCAATATACCAACATGGCAAGAGCGCCAGGACGACGCGGGTGGGTTATTATCAAGAACGAAGGCCGCCACGACCTCATAATCTGCCCCGTTTCGGCAAATTTGTAGATTGAAAAACGACTGTCTGCATTTGTGGACCGCTTGCGCGGACATTGGCAGAGCATACATCCGCGTCTATCACGCAAGCGCGCACGTGATGACTTCGAACGGATACTGACCAGCCGTCAGGAATCCGTCATACCATCCGTACTCGCCGTACTGCTCGGTGCAAGAAGTGACAATCTCCTGCAGCGAACTGTAGCACGTTGCCTGCCCCTCGTCTCCTGAATAGACGGTGTTCGTGGCGACCATGTAGTAGCTCTGTCCGTCCGTCGTCGGCTCGGTGATGTCCTGGTCGTAGTAGCACGGCAAGCCACCGTTGGCCTCACAGTATGTGCCGCCGCAGTACCGGTCGATGAGCGCGTTCAGCTGGTCCGTCGTAGGGGCCGCATACGGGCAGCTAGTGATGCCGTACGTGGTGAAGGGGGTGCATGTCACTTGGGCCAACGCGGACGGGGCGATGGTCGATAGGACAAGAACAAACAATAGCGACAGCATTGTGGAGAAGTCTGGATATAACCTCAGCATTGCGATATCGAAGTGAAACTTTCGATACTCACTCGTGTCTGGTTATTCTGCAGAGATGAGGCTAGAGCAGTTCGCACTAAGAAATTTCCCAGCCCAGACCGTTTCTTAAGTACATTCTTTGCCGTGTATCGAAGACAGTGTCTACGACGCATCGAACGACGTGCGCTTCATTGAGTCCAGCTCCATAAGGTCATCAATAACCCTCGGCGAGTCTGCCTTCCCACATCCGCAGCTTGTCTCAGCAAGCTGATGGGTACACCGAGTAGGATCCCGTGGGATGGGTATGGGTAGCATGCGGATAGCGGGTGTAGGAGCGAGAGAGAGTATTATCATGCGGTAGAGCGAGATGAGGCATCTCGGGAGAAGATCGGCCAGGTGAAAAGGGAGCGTCCCGGCGGCTATTGGAAGATCTGCTGCATCTGAAGCCCGGTGACAGAGTGGATGAATAATAACAGAAGTCATGAGTCAAGCCAAGCCACAAATCCATCGGTAGGTCATGTGAGGGAGGACGGGACAATCATCGCAAATATGGGAGTGCGGATCCGATCCCAACCGAGGCGGCAAAGCGCGAGGAATGGACAGTCGCTCCGAGAAGCTCGAGCGCGTGTGCCCGACTGAATTGAGTGTTCTCCTCCCACACGATGCTGAGGCAGCTCCGTGCAAAGAGGATCGAAGCGAAGAAGACATTGTCTGTAAGAGTTCCTAGTAAGCGCGGAGGTTCCCACAGGACCATCGAATGCAAGGAACGGGTCCTCCGCGGGGGTTCTGGGCCCGAATTGAACAGAGCGTTTAAGAGTAGGCGCTCCAATATTCATTCCAAAGAGCACTTCTAAATGTATCACTTGTAGAGCTGTGTGAAGATATTCGATCTCTCACAGCTCGGTGCTGATGATAGAACACCAGGCGTTGGTGAGGGAATTTCGGGTCCGAACTGGTTGCCTGTTCGGCGTTCGAGTATCTCTGCTTCTGAATGCTGCCGCTTGATCAGGAACACACACCGTTCCTGAAACGTTGACCCTACTTCTGAAATGGACGTCACGCTTACGGGGATAGTGGTGCTGTATCAAGTAACTCAGGCTCGAATCGGCGGTATGCTGGGGAACGCCGTTCCCGTGAGCCGGCCCGGCCGGCCATCGCCATTGAGTTCACTGGAATCACGGGGAGGATTAGACGCATTAGTTCTCCGCGACATAAAACGTGCGGAAAACATTCCAAACAAGATGAACCTGCCAGAACAACCGATTGCTCAAGCGGGATCGGGTATACTAGAGCTCCAGTAGTCCTGTCAAATTTGCAGCGGGACGAAGGAACAGACCGCCAAAACTGATGAGGTCTGGCTCCCCTTCCATCAGCTTCCGCAAATCGGGCCGATCATGATCCGATAATCACTCTCGGACGAGATAACATCTGTCCAACCCCTTAATTACATGGGGTGCTTCGAACTATAGAAGACTGCCGGTGAAATCAAGCAAGCTGGCAAGGAATGACCGAGAACGTAATGCTATCTCCGTCCACATCGACAACATTCAAGCCTTCGATCCAGAACCCCGCCGCCGTGCAGTAATCCACGAGGTTGTTGAATGCACTGTCGCAGACTTCCTGGTTGAATCCACCCGGACGATCAGTGCCGACAGTGTAGTACCCCACGTCGCCCGGAAGCTCAGCATTCTGGGATTCTGTGTACTTGTACTCTGGATAACCGCCGTCGTCACCACAGAAGGACGCGATCAGGCTCTTCAGATCGCTGGTCGTTGCCGGCGTGTAGGGGCACGCCGTCAGGCCGAGACCACTGCAAGTGATCTGTGAGGCAACCGCCTGAATAAGGATTGCGAGGACAGAGGCGAGAAGCATGACAGTCTGCATGTTCTTTCGCTGACGCTCTGTCGCGATGTCAACGACCGTGTTAGAGATAGGGAACTGCACGTACAAGAAAGTTGGAACGAAACGACCTGATTTCTGGAGAATGGACTTGCTCCAGCTTATAAGCCCCCGGTGTCAGGCACCTGCTTGCTTTCAGAAACAGC
Source organism: Calocera viscosa TUFC12733 (assembly GCA_001630345.1). Classification (NCBI taxonomy): domain Eukaryota; kingdom Fungi; phylum Basidiomycota; class Dacrymycetes; order Dacrymycetales; family Dacrymycetaceae; genus Calocera; species Calocera viscosa. The sequence continues at coordinate 109,657 of KV417327.1, forward strand.
TCAGCGAGGCATTTTGTGACAATGCTAGGAACTTATTGGTGAGTACGGCGTATTGTTCACGGTCTTACCAATATTGCTGACAACTCCTCGGCGTACCTAAGAGCTGGCTCACATTCTTTCCAGTACCGCCGCCACATTTGGTCAGGACGAGTTCATATACGTGGGAGCGCCGTTCCCAGCCCGCGGCTACCGGTGCGAACGTGTGTGGCGAGGCGTCTTGAATCCCATGCAGCTTAGCCGGTAGACACGTATCAAGACTGATCATCGGACTTGCCAATGGGAGCCTCAGGCACCGGGTAAGACTAGGTGTTCATCCCCGGTCTTCCCATTAAATGGCCCGGTGGAGGGACGAAGAACGGTGTGCAAGAGCCGAGGGATGTCTGTTTTGCGTTGTATGGCTCGTTCAGCAATGCGCAACTGTTTTCTTGTAAACGTTGACAACTGGCCGTTACTCCATTGAGGCAGGGAGGAGTACTTTGCACTCACATCGGTTTCCCGCCCGGGCGATTTCAGCGGTCACGCAAACAACAGCGCGGGAGACATTTTCAGAAGAAAGGCACGGATGGCTAGTATTGAAATGTAGCCGACTTCTTTATTACAGAGCACCCCAGAATTCTCATGCAAGCTCGCAAGGTGTAACGGAAAAGGTCACATCTCCAGTTTCATAGACTCCCGTAATCCAGAATCCCGCAGCGTCGCACTCGGAAACAATGTAGTTCAGCGCACTGTTGCAGGTCTCCTGGGAGAACTGTCCTGGAGCATCGCTGGTGACTTGATAATATCCCTCTTCCGGGAAGCTAGCCTCGATATCCTCATAGTACTCGTAGTAGGGATACCCTCCGTCATCCCCACAGAACTTGGAGATCAGCGCTTGAAGGTCGGCCGTCGTTGCTTCGGGGTAAGGGCAAGAAGTGGCGCCGTATGTTGTGCAAGACACGCTTTGAGAAATGGCCGTTCCGGAGAAGACCAGCAGAAGCGAAGCGGTAGCGATGATCGAAAACATGATGATCTGCAAAATTGCTTCAGTTCATCACTCGAGTTGGGTCACAGTCCAGGACGTACAAGAGGGTCAGAATGAGACGTTGCTGTGTGGTTCAGGGCCAGAAAAGACAGCTTTTATATTCGACTGCCAACGGGTTCCATGTTGGACCGACCGTCAGTCGGACAAATCGGCAGACGAACCATACATATTATCCATCAGTGCTTACAAAGCCCGACGCGGTACAATACAGCCATCAGAAATCAAGAGACATGAGTCCTGACGGTAGAAGCAACTGAAGTGTGCATAGCCGTTGTTGTGGGTGAACAAGCGATCCGCTCTCTCCGCCTTTGCGGGTCACGCTGGCAGTAAGATCATCCTGGGGGGAACCAAGACTGAGGGGCGCCCTTGTGCTCCGCAACTTTGCAAGTCCTTATTTGTCATGAAGCAGACGTAAGCCAAGCTTGTTCAGAAGTTCAGGTAGGAACTTTGTCATGGTGGGTCGGGCAGAAGACAGAGCCGAGTAAGAGCACGAGGTCCAATCGCGAGTCCAGTTGCATCCGTGAGTCAGCACGTGCGAGACAATCTTCCTATATATTTGGGTTCGGACTAATTACAAGTGTCTGTACCCCTTCTTTGTTACGAAACAGCCCAAAATACAACTTCACGCAAGCGCGCAAGGTGTAACCGAAAAGGTCACACCTTCAGTTTCATAAATTCCCGTAACCCAGAATTCGCCCGTCGCATCGCACTCGGAAACGATGTAGTTCAGCGCACTATTGCAGGTTGCCTGGGAGAACTGTCCGGGAGCACCGCTCGTGACTTGATAGTACCCCTCTTCCGGGAAGCTTGCCTCGATATCCTCATAGTACTCGTAGTAGGGGTACCCTCCGTTATCGCCACAAAACTCGGAAATCAGTGCTTGCAGATCGGCCGTCGTTGCTTCGGGGTAAGGGCACGAAGGAGCGCCGTAGGTTACGCAAGATACGTTTTGAGACAGGGCCGTGTTGACGAGCACAAACAGAATCGACGCGGTAGCGATGACCGAAAACATGATACTCTGCAGGATTGCTTCAGCTTAGCACTTGAGCTGCCTCCTGGGGCAGGACGTACCAGAGTGTAAGCAAGACAAGGCTGATGCGTGGTTCAGGATGAAAAGGGAGCGTTTTTATAGGTGGATTGCCAGCTCGTTCCATGTTGAACCCACGGAGAGTAGGGCAAGTCGGCAGACTAACCATGCAGATTTTCCATCAGTGCTTACAAGGCTGGACGCAATGTAATGAAAGTTTGAGCAACCAAGAGACATGAGCCCTGAAGGTAGAAGGAAGCAGACTGTATGTAACCGCTGCTTCCAGATTGAACAAGTGACCCGTCCATTCACCTTTGCTGTAGGGTCACGCCGGCAGTAAGATCGTCACGGGGCCGCCCTTGTGTCCCGGCTGTCGCAACTCGTTATTTGGCAAGAGCCGATATGAGCAAAGCAGCTTCAGAAGTTCGGGTAGGAACTTTGTCATTTGTGGATCGGGCAGAAGACAGATCCAAGCAAGAGCACGAGGTCCAATCGCGGTCCAATTGCATCCGTGAGTTAGCACGTGTGAGATGGTCTTCCTATCTTTGAGTTCGGGCTTACCCGGCATTCCCATTGCTTCGTCCAAGGCGGGGAGCGTAGCTACAATGACTAACGGCAGTCTTGAGCAGCAGAACAGGTCGAATGAGAAGAACAGCGCCCGCAGCACACGCACTTGTAAGAGGGTGGGTCATTTGACATCCAGGGCCTAGCTGCCATAGACTAATTTCCTGTATACTGGAGCCCTCGACGTCCCAGTTAAGTACAAAGCTCGGTCGGTGACTGCGCGTGTATGACGAGCTACGGATGACTATTGGAGAAAAGCTGGAGACATAGAGCCTGGTTAGACAGCTGGATACACAAGGTTTCGCGAGAGATTCCACATCAGAGTACGGAACGTGCCGACGTTGCGTAGACTGCAAGACATTGGAACAGTAATGTCTGAGCGCTTAAGTAGGTGAGCGGTGGGAAACTCGCTCAGGCTCAGACCTGGCACCTCAGTTGGCCGGCGGCGCTATAGCATCAAGCAAACCCTCGAGTGCAATCGCACCAATAACTCTTCTCCCATCGAGGGGGAAGGCGTTACTTGGGAAAATAACGGTGCGGAGCAGCGGCTTGAGAAGTAAAATATCATATTTCCAGTATCTGTACCCCTTTTTTCGTTACGAAACAGCCCGAAATACAACTTCACGCAAGCGCACAAGGTGTAACCTCAAAGTTTACACCTTCAGTGTCATACATTCCCGTAACCCAGAATTCGCCCGTCGCATCGCACTCGGAAACGATGTAGTTCAGCGCACTGTTGCAGGTCGCTTGGGAGAACTGTCCGGGAGCACCGCTCGTGACGAAATAATATCCTTCTACCGGGAAGCTTGTCGTGAGCTCCTCATAGTACTCGTAGTAGGGATACCCTCCGTTATCTCCACAGAACTCGGAAATCAGTGCTTGCAGATCGGCCGTCGTTGCTTCGGGGTAAGGACACGAAGGAGCGCCGTAGGTTACGCAAGACACGTTTTGAGACAGGGCCGTGTTGGCGAACACAAACAGAATCGAGGCGGTAGCGATGGCCGAAAACATGATGATCTGCAGAATTGGTTCAGTTTACTGCTTAGGCTGGGTCAGAGCGCAAGACGTACCGGAGTGCAACCAAGAAAAGGCGGTTGTCTGGTTCAGGATAAAAAGTAAGTGTCTTTATACGTGGATTGCCAACTCGTTCCATGTTGAACCCAAGGAGAGTAGGACAAGTCGGCAGACTAACCATGCAGATTTTCCATCAGTGCTTACAAGGCTGGACGCAATGTAATGGAAGTTTGAGCAACCAGGAGACGTGAGCGATAATGGTAGTGCTGCCAGATTGAACAACCGACCCGCTCCATTCAGGGATTACGCCGGCAGTGAGATCGTCACAGGGCCGCCCATGTGCTCCGCACTTTCGCAACTCGTTATTTGCCAGAGAGCCGACATGAGCAAAGCAGCTTCAGAAGCTCGGATAGGAACTTTGTCAGTGTGGTCGGCCAGAAGACAGAGCCGAGCAGGGGCTCGGGTTCAGTTGTGGCCACAGGCGGGTTCAACTGCATCCGTGAGTTGAGACAATCTTCCCATATTTGGGTTCGGACTTACCGACATTGCCCGCTGTGCCTTTAAGGGGAAGCGTAAATACAGTAAATATCCGCCGGCATCATCATTGGTTGCTTGTCCGCGGTTATGCCAAAGGAAGAAACGTTTTTGCTCAGTAAGCGGTGTGTACTAGATGATTTGATGAGAGCACCAGGCAGCAGCGAGTCCCAAACTCTACTACAACTGTTCGGACTGGACAGTGTTCTAGGTACGGAGAGGTTACGAGGACAAGCACGCCCACCGTTCGCAGTCACGAGTCCTATATAGACACCAGAATGAGCCCTAGACTGCAAGAGTTGCCCAAGAGGGTTGAGGCGAGAGACCCCACTCCATCAACCAGGTCGAAAATTCAGCAGCGATCTTGACATGCCCCTCCTCCGTTGGATGCTGATTGGTCGGGAAAACATCCGCCCATGAGACCCAGCCAGTTGTGTTGACAAGGAATATGTTGTAGTCGCCCAAGGCGTTCCGGCTCTCAATGAGTTGCACGTAAGGCGAGGGCGACGTGTAATAGTAGCTGACGGTACCATCCGCCGCTGGCCATCCCTTAATTCCACGATTAGATGCATCAGCCTGTGATGAGCAATACAGAGAAACATACCCAAGGCGAAAAGATGAAGAACGGTTGGGTAGGATAGAGCACCCGGAGCTGACCCACAAAAGTCTCGTAGGTCTATTTACACGCCCAAGGTGAGCAACGATAAGGAGAGGCGCGTGATTCGATACTGACGCTCAGGAAGGAGGGTTCGGAAATATTGTATGCAGTCTGCAAGATGATCAGGCACGCGGATCCATGAAGAACGTATGCGCGTACGGATGCATCATTGGCGCCGATGTGTATGACTACGTGTGTTGCCGGCAGATCCCGCGCAAAATTCCTGAGTAACGAGTCAGCAGTGCACTAATCTCAAATTGTTGGACTGCTGACCAAGGAGTGGTGTAATTGTGCTTCGCGTCATTGTAATAACCATCATCCTCGGCCTGGAAGAATTCATACGATTGACCTGGGAACGAATCGTCAGCATATAGCCCATTCTATTCAGTTATAACTTGCCATGTATATTGCCCCAACATTCGATATCGGTCAGACAAACACCTGGTTGAGCTTGAATGCTATGCTCCGCCTTGAAGTTCTCCGCTGTCACAAAGTTCCAGGCGTTGATGACGCCTTGAACGCAGTATTGACCAGCAGACAACGAGTCGCCAATGAACTGAAAGTTCACCGAGCTCGGGGTATAGACCTCCGGGACAGCATCGCCATTGACTTCGACCGCCTCGAGCTGGATGTTGTTGTTCTGCCATCCTTCGTTCGCAACACGGATGACATTCGTGGAAAGCGGCGAGGAGTTCAAGCCACTCAGCGGGACAACGTTGGCACCAGCCGTCAGATTTACCGTCTGCCAAGCGCCGTAGTTCACGGATACTCCAACGGAAGCCGAAGGCTGCGTGGTCAATGAGCCGAGATACACTGTCATCTCCTTCAGGTTCTTCGCGACGAGCTTGAAACCCGTGCCGGTCCTGTACAATGGGGTCAACGAACAAACAATATAGACAGATTTCAGCGGTACCACCAGGACGTGTCGGTCTCATCCCACCTCCCGTTTAAGTAGAGGTATGGGCTGCCGTAGGGGATGACGATGGTTGACTGCGCAAGGACAACACATGCCACGGCCAGAGCGACCAAGACGGATCGCAACATTGTTGACAATGGGGAAAGGGTAAAAATCTTCATCACACTCTAAATACCAGCACTGCGCCTTATTAGCTGCTGTCGACCATTCGTCTGTCGCATGAACTCTTCGGGAGACACGGCGTGGGTTCACCCCTGGCCAAACCGGGAAGGACCGGGGCAAGACAAGCCAGGCTGGACATCCAGCGTTCATCAGCTCGGAGCCAAGCAATCCGACAGGTCCAAATAGACAGTCAAGAACCGCGATGCAGGCTATCGATTCTGCCTGCCCAGATGTGCCGAAGCCTTCTCGAACGAGACCGAATAATAGCCGCCCGCTTCTTCTCCATGTGCATGTATGCAGGTCTCTTTCGAGCATGGTCATGTGCCCCTATGGAAGACCATAGCCTGACCTAGCTGGCATAGCGTTAGATTTGCCGGTGGTGTCTAGCGGAGTCGGGTGCCATTGAGATGGATAATCCAGCGGTCAGAGTGCACTGTAAACAGAAGGGTTTGCGCGACGCGTCGGGCGACACGTCGGCGCGCTCGGCGCGAGATCCCGACGTTGTCGGAGTCGACTTGTCTCTTCCACTGTCTGGCTACTGTAGCACCCCGGAACCGCTTGAATGAATCTCCTTATCCTCATCATGCGCTTCTTGCCATTATATCGGCATCATAGCTGACCGCTGCCGGAGTTATTGTGTCGTCTAACCAAAATGATGTGCAGACGACCAGAGCGGTGCAGTTATAGACGATGTCCTCCGAACCGCACGCGCCGGTGAAATAAGCCAAAATGAGCGAAGAGAAGGACGCCTTCCAAGACAAAAGGCTCGGCTTTACTCTGCCGATACAGCATTCGAGTGCCCTGTTGTTCAAGGGCTGAATGCGCCCCGCCTTCGTTCGTTGCCAAGCTCCTGGACGTCCTAGGAGTGTCATCGGGCTTTGCATCCTGATACTGGCTGTTTTGGTATTTCGCGAATCGAGGTCAAACGAGAAAAGTCAAGACGCTAGACTTCTAGGCTGACGGCGTGGACTCGTCCGGCTACAGCAGTTGGATTTCGAAATCCCGCAAGGTATGTTCCTCGCATCTTGCCATCCTATCTTCATCACCGGTGATTATCTAGGCACGCTTCATGGATTTTGCCGTGCGACCTCTCACTGACGATCAATTCTGCATCATAGCGGGATGACAGCAGTCCGAAGCATCGCTCGAGCCGGGAATGCAATTCGTCGAGGACCATCAGCAAGACTCACTTATGGCCAGGCTCGAACACGATAGTGGGATATACCACTGGGCGCCCAACAATCCACAGCCTATGCAAACAGACAAAATGCTGACCACCATGCCTTGCCGAATAGTGCGGCGTATCGACGGATCCAGGGCACACCCTCCAACGGTGCCTGACCTTCCTGATCCGCCGGGAACAGGTGGGGGTTATGCATACATATCACAGACTAGTGCTCGTACAAGAACGGAAAATAGGGCAGTCATCGCAACAGAAGCGGGCAAGCACCGCCTCGACGGGACAACCATGGGTACAACCGTTGTAGGGGGTGATGGCAGGCGATTCATCTGTGCCTGTGCTGGAACCGATGCAGGACAATGATGCAAATCTGTTCGCTTTCTGATGACTTTACGTGTGCTTGCACTGCCCTTGATGATGGATATTCAGGCAATGAGAAAACGGGCGGAAGGCAAAATCATGAAATGCCCAGGAATAGCCCCTCAGGGTTCGATGACGAAAGGGGCTCAAACGGCTCCCGATGCTGATCGTGGCTTACCCGTAGACCGGCGCCAATCTGGAGCCACATGCGAAAACCAAGTCCACTGTAACCAGGTGCCACACATCGTAGACTTGAAGAACAAATGCTACAGCAATTGCCCTCGAGAAAGCCTGCTCTTTTGTTCTCGTGTCCTTCGCGCTGAATGCGCAGTGAGGACGCGTGCGCACAGCCTACCGTGACAGCATGATGGGCTTGCTCCATTCGGTCCCTGATGGCTGCCTCAAGGTCCAGTCCTCGGTGTACCCCACAATCCCGGGCACGTTCCCCTGCCTCGAAACTTTCCCATCAATTCAATCTACCCCTTTCTTTGAGAACGGCATATCCGAGATAGACGCCCATCGTCAGGGTCGCCGTTATAATGACATCCAGGGCCGTGTCCGTCAGGACAGCTAGGACAAACGGCAACCATCTCGGCCCCAGCCCACCAACAAGTCCACCAGGAAGCCCAGGCATGTCCCGATATCCGTAGGCGCCTTGAACAGCTTCTGTGCGAATGCGATCCTCACAACCTTGTGCAGTGATGATTATAATATCGTTTCTCCTGCAGTCAGAGCGGAGCAGGAACGTCAGCTAGTGACCATCCAGCGACAAGGGTACGTTCTCAGATCATGTGCTACCCCCAAGTTGTTAATCCAAACTAGGCGCGAGCAAGCTGACCGAGAGCGGGCTCTGGTACGACGTGAGAATACCCTTCAACAACAGGCGAATGCCCTCACAGCCAGAGAGGCAACGATCAAGCAGGATCAGCTTGCGATCACGAGACGAGAAGAGGATTTGAGGAAGAGAGCGTCTGAGCTTGACCGACAACGGCATGTGTTGGAGAATGAGAGGCTTGTGCTGGCACAGGAGAAGGAACACACGAGGCGGATGGAGGAACAGAGGCGTGCTAGGAGGTGCGTGTAATTGAAACTATGCCCTCGAGCAACAGCTGACCAAGATGCAGGACCAACTCGGAAGCCTTCCTTGAGGATACATTCCCGGCTCTTGGAATACCAGAGATAGTTCGGCATCTTGGGTAAGCTCTGCTCGCTCATTTCCTGTACCTGTGGCCATTGCTGAGACCAATGCAGCAATTCCTCTTCCCGAATACGACGACATGCAATGACAACGCTGGGACCATTCACCGAATACAAATACTCTCACCAGCATCAGAAGGACTTCGACGCACTCATCCTGGCGTTATTGCCAGCTACGATCCCTCTGCTGCGACTTAACAAAACCGATGTACTCGAGTTCGTGTCTGGCCTGCTCGGAGAACGGCACGTTGCGCTCGCATTGGCGAAGTCCCAGCAGTGCCAACAGCTCTTCGAGATCTTGATGATGCCGAACGAAGTGTTGTCGAGCATCGCAAGGGAGGCATTGACAATCATTCTAAAGGGAGACATCACCTTCCGTCGGCCCCTGCAGGTGACCTTGGCTCGCCTGTTGCAGAACAACCCTCAGCCCATTGTTCTTGATTTCGCGCGCCAGGCTCTTCCAACCTTGGTTCAAGATGCGATGGCGGATGGACAATATCCGATGGCCGTTTTCTATGCCAACCATGCCTCAGCTATAGTACGCACATCAGTCTATCAGCCGATCACCAGGTCAATCACGTCAGCAATCGCCATCCGACGAGGCCTGGTACATGCTGGTCTCATTGTGGCCGTTCATGGCCAAGTCGGCGCCAACAACCCTCCGGAAGATTTGCTCGCGTTCACCGCCTCTGTACTCCCGAACCTGGCCACTGAAATCGCACTCGAGGACCAGGCGCCGTTGCTTCTCGATATGCTACTTTACAAGGACCAAGCCCTGCAAAGCGCTTGTATCATTTCTCTTCGATCTATCCGGAAGGTTGACGCCAACTCTCGCGAGAAACTACGAATCGCGCTGGATCCGTACATCTGGCACAGCGACGCCATGGATGAACGTGTCCGCGCCTTCACTCTTGAGAGCTTGCAGCAGATCGCAACCGACTTACTCAACGCGGGACGGTTGACCGAGCTGTTGACATACCTGGACCTGCCCGACTCAGGGATGCGTGAGCTGTTCTTGACAGTCATCCTGAAGCTCGCACAAGACTCTGGGGATCAGCAGAAGAAGCTTTTGGATGCCGGCCTGCTTTCGAAACTGCAACCTTATCTTGCGTTACCCGACATTCCATCCGATGTTCTGGGCTTTACCGTCAGAGCGCTCCCTGCTTTTGCGGTTCAAATTTGCAAGTCTGGAGCGACAAACACTCTTGTAGAGCTGTGTCTCCATCCCGATATGTCATTGTCTGGTTCGGCTATGAACGCATTGAGGCGAATTCTGCATTCCGACAGACGATGCCGCCAAGCCTTACAGTACTCTTTGGAATCACACCTCACATCCCCACCACAGAAGATCCTCGAATTCATGATGGAGGCTCTGCCTGTCATTGCAAATGACATGATGACCGACAATCGGCACGGGGAAATGCTAGTATTTCTCTCACACGAAAATCCAGCTCTTCGGCAAGCTGTCATGCCCGTCGTTCTTCAGCTGTCCCAGACCTCTGCCACTCAGCAAAAGCAACTTGCAGGTTGTGGAATCATGACCTCGCTATCACTTCAGCTCACCTCAGCTCGGCCACCGGAAGACGTGATTCAGTTTTGCGCAACACTACTTCCTTCGATCGCTGTGTATCTCGCAGAGGGCGGCTTTGCACCACAACTGGTCGACCTCCTCGGGAATCTTCCCACTCGGCAATTGGCTGCTGACTCTCTGCGCAAGGTTGCCAACGCGGGCGAGAAGGCTCAACAGGCGCTTGTCAGCGCGGATATCCTACCACGAGTAGTTCAATACCTCCAGACAAGTCAGGATCCTCTCATTATTGGCCTTCTGAGCGACTTGCTGCCCCTGATCTGCTTATCCTGCTGCCGGCGTGGTCAGAGTGGTCTCATCATTCACCTTGCTAGTTCGCCCAACGGTACGCTGAAGAGCAGAGCGTTGGGCGCAGTTAGGACTATCGTTGCGTCCTCTCCTTCGGACCGCGCTGCATTACGCGAAGCATATCTCCCACAGCTCCACTTGCAAGAAGACTACATTCTAGACATTGCAGATGTTGCTTTGCAACCAATGACGAAGGATCTTCTAAGCTCGGGCGAGCTTAGTCACGTTCTCGAACTCGCGATGCATGCTGAGCCGCGCATTCGACAGCCCTGTTACGGGCCGCTCCGAGATGCGATTCGTGACAATCAAGCTACCCGACAAACGCTCGTAGAGCTCGGCTTCTTTCAAATCCTGGTCAAGTCCTGCTCCTCGCCAGTGAAAGATAGGGTTGACTTCGCCTCTTCCGTCATTCCGCTCATGGCAGTCGATGCTGGTCGGGCCGGCCTGGTCGGCAGCATTTTGGAGCTATTCGTACCCGAGGAGAAGCAAGTCCGACAAGCTTTATATTCGTCGCTGAATCAAATTGCCCGTGGGACTGCCGTGGACCAGCACATGCTGATGGATGCTGGCTTCCTGACCACCCTCTCTATGAGTCTACAAAATTCGCGGTTTGGAGAACCGGAATTTTGTGAGCAGATACTCCCGCTTCTTTCTCAGCGCGTTGCGGAGAGCGAGGATGCATGTAACAGCGTGATGCAGCTTCTGCTGTGAGTATTATTATCTTACTTTCTACTCTATGCCTTGCTCAATATTGTTCAGCAACAGCCATCCGACCGTTCGCAGCTCAGCCAGCCGTACGTTGGACAATATCCTAGCAGGGGCTCCCGAAGACCGCGCAGTGTTGGGAAGAACGATACTGGCGATTTTAGACTCAACCCCTCCACCGAATATCAGCCAGTACTGCGCCAAGGCATTGAATTCGACCTTATGCGGCGATTGGATTCGAGAGGGATCTTACCAGACTATGTTTGACCTTCTCTCTCATCGTTCAGTCGAAATTCGCCTGGCTGTTGAGTCGCAGCTGCAGAGTGCCCTACGAAACGATGGAACCGCCGAGCGACTGGCATCCGCTGGCCTCTTCCAGGTTGTGCTCAGCCTCTTGCCGAACGCATCGCAAGACATAATGACGTTCGCTGCTGAATATGCTATTCCATCTCTTGGACCCTTCCTAGTGGAAAGCGAATCTGATTCTTCCTCCCTCATTGGTCTCCTGGCGCATGGTCAGAAACCTGTTCGACAGGCTGCGGCAGCTTCTCTTCGGAAAGCTGCGGGTAGCTCTGGAGTACATAGGCAAAGACTTGTGAAGGCTGACCTTGTCGGGAGGCTCGTATCGCTGCTCAGCGCGGGTGATGCGGGGTCGGTGGATTTGGCATGCAGTTTACTGCCTGTCCTTGCAATCGAGATCGCACAAGCTGAACTATGCGATACGCTCTTGGATCTGCTGAAGTAAGAGCTTCCCTTCATACGTAGATTCTAATCTGATCCTCCCGTAGTCATGAAATCCTTGCTATTCGCCGGGCGGCTCGGCAGGCACTGGACACAGTTTTACGGGATGACGAAGTTCGCGTACATCTTGTGCGACCGCTTCTGGGGAGGTCAGGGCAACTGCGAGATAGCGATGCCAGCTTCTTTGGCGAAGGTATGCACTCACCTTGTACCGATATTCCCACTGGCTTATTTTTGTCTCAGCGATTATTTCTCTCAGTGACGCTATCTTGCTTATTGGCGACGAGAAGAAACTTCTGTTGCTTATGTGGTCCGTATTACCTCCGTTGATGAGAATCTGGGCTCACGCGAGCACCAGGCACGATATTCCCTCTGTTTCTGAAGCAGCTTTCACCGCAGTTCGGGGCCTTATCATGAACGGTACGGTGGCAGATCGACGGCGTCTGCTAGAAGGGCAGCTCTTCAATCAGCTACTGCAACTGCTTAACAATACTCGGCTGCGATCTGCAACCATTCTGTTTGCATTGGATGTGATGCCCCTTCTGACGCCCCTCATGGTTGAGACAGGAAGATTCGACCAGCTCATACAGCTCTTCAGGTACGCCGATATGATCTTTACTGATGGAGTGGGGCAATAATGGAAATGCAGTGATGAGGAACCTCAAATTGTCTCATCCGTGGACGATACCATCAGATCTGTATGCATCAACCCTGCCCAGAACATCCAACTCGTCCAGCAAGATGTCATTCCGCGTCTCATGGTCCTCTTGGATGCCCGGGGTGATGACCGCGTGCTCGCTCTCATCTGCTTTTTGATGAAAAGCATGGCCGTGCAGCTCGTGGATTTCGGAAAGTCGTCTATACTCGTTGCTGCCCTGACGTGAGTTTCATTCGTTTGGCCCCGGTAGTTCCTACTGATCCCGGCGCAGCCGAAAGGAAGCCAAGCTGCGGGCATCGGCCGTCTCTGGAATCGAAACAGCCAGTAATCAGGGTGGAAATACTGTCCAATCGACATTGATCCTCACCGACGGTTTCCTGCCGGGACTGCTGCATGTCATCACGGTAGACAAAGGCCGATATGACGTTTTGAAGGCTGTCTGTCGATCGCTGGCAAACATAGCCACAGCCGATATTAATCGTTCCAAGGAAATATCAGGCAGCGGGCTGATGCCTCCGTTGGTCGAGCTCTGTCGGACTCCGGATGAGGAGATGCAAACCGCTAGCCTGGAGGCCATTTATGCTGTTACTGCGAGTGCTTTCGGCGACAAGGGTCCTATCATCAGAACCGGGATTCTCAACGTCTTGCTTCGATTCTTGCAAGAACCACCCAGCGGTCGAGTGGCACAAATGTCGCTTAAGATCATGAACTCTATCGCGTCTCTCCCACCACATCGTGCGGACATCGGCAAACCGGAGCTGCTTGCTCAGCTCGTCAAATACATGCTGTGAGTCCTAGTCGAGTTAGCGTGAGGACCATACTCATTTTGCCTCCAGAAATGAGGACGGGCAACCACTTAGCAAAGCCAATCAAGTGACGGCACTGGAGATTTGTCAGAATGTCGCCAGCGAGTCTGACAAGGAGCGGAAAGCCATCTTCGACGCTGGCCTTCTGCTGCCCCTTCTCCACCTCACCCAGGGGAGCCGAACGGACGTCGTTGTTCTGGCCTGCGGGACAATCGAGGCTTTGGGTCGTACCGGAACGTTCAAGCAGCAACTGCTCAACGCAGAGGCAGACAAATACTTGAAGCGGATCACGAGCATGATGCACAAGTCCACACTGTCAGCAGGCGAGGACAAGAAGTCGGCGAACAAGGCGGCCAAGCAGGCGCTCGACATGATGGAGACTGGACTCCTGCGCGGGCTGAGCAGAAAGCTCAGCAGGAGCAGCCCCTCGACTCGCAAGCTGCACGGCCGCCATGGCAAAGGCAGCGAGCTCATGAGCCCGACAGCACCTATGAGTCCTTCTATTGCGGAGGAGTGAACGATACCCGTTATAATTTGTCATACCCTTATCTTGTATCGATTAGGTTATAGCTTGTATTTCTTGTAGTATTCTGTTACCCAATGCAATGTATACCGCTCTTGGGTCCGCGAAAAGGTTCATGCTAGAAGATACTCCGGCAGGCTTGGTTATTTACGCCCTAGAGCTGTGTGTGCAGATCGACGGGTGCTATGAAGAAGGTGTTGCTGCCGACAACAAGCAAGCTGAGGTTGAATTCCGACGGGGATTTGGAGGCGGCGGCGGCGCAAGATGAAGATTTAAATGCGGACCTGGGTTGAGGGTTAGATGCGGGCCGCCTTATCCGGAAAGGGCGGGAACCTCCAGCTGGCAGTGATACGCGTGCCGTTCGGGTCTCAGGGCGCACCTGACCCCGTCCACCGTCGGCCCGCCATGGGACGCTCTGGCATCGTCGGCCGGCCCTCAAAACGGCCGGCCTCGCCGTCCTCAAACGATCCACCATCTCCAGCGACATGACCACGAAGCACATCTTCCACTCCCAGCAGGGCCTCGTCGTGAAGGGCCTCCACGGTCTCGTATCGTCAAACCCAATCCTCAGGGTAGACGCTGCCAACAAGGTAGTCTACAACTCCCGCGCCGACCCTTCGCGCGTCTCTGTCGTTTCCGGAGGTGGAGCAGGCCACGAACCCTTCGCCGCCGCCTATGTCGGCGATGGATTGCTGACCGCAGCCGTGTCTGGCGAGATCTTCGCTTCCCCCTCGACCGCACAGATCACCTCCGCGCTCTCCCTCATCCCCACTGGCAAGGGCGTCCTCTTTATCATCCTCAACTACACCGGTGACGCCCTCCACTTTGGTCTGGCGGCGGAGAAGGCGCGTGCAAAGGGCATCAAGGCGGAGATGGTTGTTGTCGGTGATGATGTCGCGGTCGGGAGGAAGCAGGGCGGTCTGGTCGGCAGGCGTGGTCTTGCGGGATGCGTCCTCGTGTGCAAGATTCTCGGCGCGGCCGCTTCCAAGGGCATGCCGCTCGAGGAGCTCGCTGCGTTCGGCAGGAATCTCGTTGCCAACCTCGGCACCATCGGTCTCTCCCTCGACCACTGCCATGTCCCCGGGCGAACGGGCGACTGGGAGTCCCTGGCTGCTGGGTCATGCGAGCTCGGAATGGGTATCCACAACGAGCCCGGTGTCCGTCATATCGAGCACCAGCCGGAGCCCAAGGAGCTGGTCAACGAGATGCTTACTCTCCTGCTCGGCGATGACAAGGACCGGAACTTTGTTACGTGGAAGGACAGCGAGAAGGATGGAGAGAAAGGCGAGGGTCCGGTGCTCATGATCAACAACCTGGGTGGCATGAGCACGCTGGAGATGAGCGCGTTCGCTGATGAGGTTATCAGTCAGCTGGGTAAGCAAAATATGAGCTCGTCAAAAGCACGTTCTGATACTTTGAACAGCGTCCAGCTGGTCCATCTACCCCACCCGCATCGTGAATGGCGTCTACATGACCTCGCTGAACGGCCCGGGTTTCTCTATCACTCTGCTGAACACCGACGGTGTCGAGTCCCAAGTGCGCCTCCTGCCGCTTATCGACGACGCGACCACCGCAACTGGCTGGGCGGCTGCTCACGGCGGCTGGGCCAAGGGCAAGCGCAACCTGGCCGCTGAGGCGAAGCAGACCGAGGCGCTGCTGCAGTCTGGCAAGGAGACCGAAGAAGCCACCGTGCGCAAGGGCCCGAAGAACGCCAATCCTAAACAGGTCGAGAGCGCCATCCGCGCCGCTGGCAAGAAGGTCATTGCGTGTGAACCCGAGCTCACAAAATGGGACACCCAGGTCGGCGATGGCGACTGCGGTATCACATTCGCCAACGCGGCTCAGGCCGTTATCGATGCTCTTGGGACCGACGCGCTTCCTACTACCTACGCCTCCGAGACGATCGCTTCCATTGTGCACGTCCTCGAGCCGACTATGGGCGGTACCTCCGGAGCGATCTTCTCTCTATACCTCACTGCCCTTTCCGGAGCCCTCCAGACCCAGCCTTGGAATGAGGCAGCGTACTCTGCGCTCGAGGCGCTGCTCAAGTACACCCCTGCAAGAGAAGGCGACCGGACGCTGGTCGACTCGCTCTCGCCCTTCTGCACCGCGCTCAAGGACGGCAAGAGTCTCGATGTCGCTGTCAAGGCCGGTGCAGCTGGTGCCGAGCACACACGGGGTATGAGGGCAAGGCTTGGTCGTGCGACGTACGTCGGTGATGGTTCTACCGGCACCGAGGGCCTTCCTCCCGATCCTGGCGCATGGGGTGTCGCTGAGCTGTTCAAGGGCCTCGAGGAGGGCTTGAAGCAGTAAACAGGAAGATGGCATGCAGCATGACTGGGTAACGATCCTGGCAGAGTCAGCATTACTGGTTGTGCATTTCCGAGATCAAAATGAATATGAATTTAATCTGCCCCAAATCGCACTATTGTTTTGTGTAGCCGAACATAACACAGGACCTCTGCCGTGATCGGATGCGGAATGTGTGCCCTCGTCATGGTGAGTCGTGGCGGTGAAGGTGCACGGGTCCAAAATTCAGGCGGTCTCCCTAGTCCTCAAAGATCACGACCCCACCGTCTCGCCAGCATCGACAGTCCCCTCGAAGACTCGCCGTCCTTTCGTCTATCCAAATGTGAGTTGATGTCCTTGTGAAGGTG
This sequence comes from Calocera viscosa TUFC12733, assembly GCA_001630345.1. Classification (NCBI taxonomy): domain Eukaryota; kingdom Fungi; phylum Basidiomycota; class Dacrymycetes; order Dacrymycetales; family Dacrymycetaceae; genus Calocera; species Calocera viscosa. Next base: position 126,256 of record KV417327.1, read on the forward strand.
TGGGATGGCAAAGAGAGGACGACCGGAAGGATGGAGGATGGATTCGGGGTGGATGCATGACATGTACATTGGCTGATGCTGATCATAGGGCCTCCACCACCATCTCCAAGAAGAGGAAGGTTAGTCTGCAGAACGTTAGTGGATGAGCTCGATGCTGACATTTATCTGTAGTTCGTTGCCGATGGTGTCTTTCGTGCTGAGCTCGGCGAGTTCTTCACGCGTGAGCTCGCTGAGGAGGGCTACTCTGGCTGCGAGGTCCGCGTTACCCATGCTCGCACTGAGGTACGTCTACCTGCATACTTATGACCGGTACAGCTTGCTTACAGTGTTTACAGATCATTATCCGTGCTACCCACACCCAGGAGGTCCTTGGCGACAAGGGCCGCCGCATCCGCGAGCTCACCTCGCTCGTGCAGAAGCGTTTCAAGTTCCCCGAGAACTCGCTCGAGCTGTACGCCGAGAAGGTTCAGAACCGTGGTCTCTCCGCCGTCGCTCAATGCGAGTCTCTGAGGTACAAGCTCCTTGGTGGTCTTGCTGTCCGCAGGTACGTGTTTGTCAAAGCGCCCCAGCCGGCGTCGTCTGACCTGCACCCAGGGCTTGCTATGGTGTCCTGCGCTTCGTCATGGAGTCCGGTGCCAAGGGTTGCGAGGTTGTCGTTTCTGGCAAGCTCCGTGCTGCGCGCGCCAAGTCCATGAAGTTCACCGACGGGTTCATGATCCACTCCGGTCAGCCCGCTCGTGACTTCGTCGACTATGCTGTCCGCCACGTCCTCCTTCGCCAGGGTGTCCTCGGTATCAAGGTGAAGATCATGAAGGGCTGGGATCCCGAGGGCCGCCTTGGCCCCCGCAAGCCTCTCCCTGATACCGTCACCATCATCGAGCCCCCGATCGACAAGCTCATCACCGAGCCTCTTTCGGAGCAGAAGGGCCCGCAGGAGCAGGCCATTCCCCCGCCGGCGGCTCAACAGCCAGTGGAGGAGCCGCCGGTCGCAGAGTAGAGGGTTGTTGGGGACAGCATGTACCGCGTTTCTGTGTCATTGGTCTACACTCGTCTGAAAATGCAGAGTGTTCTGCCACGTTCGTTGCGTTCACTGCATGGGCCGTCTGTGTAGTGGGGGCTGATGTTGAATTTGAGGCGCAAGGGCTGTCACTGTAGTGACGGCGCTGTCTATGACCGCAGTTTCTGGAGAGGTGCGCTGTGATCAGTACGTGAGCCTCCTCACCACAGAGAACAATTGCATAGTGAGTCTCGCTTCGAACGCTGCTTGGTTACGAAGACACATCGATGTTCTGGCATTGCCGCTAACATTGTGGGGCCCAGCGTGGGCCTCAAATTTGGGTCCCAACCAGCAGTGGGTCCCTCAGGCTGCACAGACCCATTGTCAATTCAATGTAAATCGGAGCCGAAACACTCCGAGACGCGTCGGGGGTCTGGACGCGTCGGGACAGGCTACATAGCCAAACACTTGACCCTACGCGTTCTTGTCATCTAACATCTCTGACAATATACCATTATATCCACTGGGGACACAGGCCTCCCCGCATTCCATAATATCAATCACTTATCTTTTATCTGATTACAATATATCCGACAATGATCGACTACGAGGAACAGAGGTACACGTTCCCGGACGCGTTGTCCCATAAGCGAAGGCTGACTTCATTTAGGCTGCTAAACATACAAAGGAACAAGGAAATTCTTGCAAACCTCCGGCTGGGGGAACCAACCTTTGTGCTTCCTCCGGCAACTGCTGGCGTCCCCGTAAAGGCCAGCGCGCCGGCGAAACGACCCCGGCTCTCGGAGCCCGCGCCCAAGCCCAAGAAGAAGGCGCGTCGCGTGCTGGCCATCGTTAAGAATGAAGGCGACACCTCTGGATTACGCCGCAGCTCGCGCGCTGCTGCTCGCGGCATCTCTTATCGAGATGATGACGACCGTTCCGTCGCATCTACGCCAGTCAAGAAGTCCAGCCGTGGCAAGAAAGAGGACGACTATGATGAGAGCGACAGTGAGGACGAGGAGGAGGACGAGGAGGACGAGGAAGAAGACTACAGCAGGACGCCTCAGCGGAAGGCCCAGAGGCTTGGTGTCCGCACTCAGGATCCCAAACAATTCGGGGCTATTCCCGGCGTCAAAGTAGGCACTTGGTGGGAGTCTCGGTGAGCCTGACACTTTGCTGCTCAGCTTGAAGCTGACTGTATGCGTCCAATTTAGCATGGATTGCAGCACAGCTGCCGTGCATGCGTGCGTGGAACAATTAAACCTGATTGACCTGTTCTCACCATCCTGTAGGCCGACGGTCTGTGGTATCTCTGGTCAAGAGAGGGAAGGAGGCGCCTATAGCATTGCTCTCTCTGGAGGCTATGAAGACGATGTCGACGAAGGTTATGCATTGTGCGTCCAACATCTTAACCCTTTTTGATTTCCTCAGACCATATGCAGTACGTACACTGGAGCTGGCGGACGTGACCTCAAAGGTACCCCGCAGAACCGGAAGAATGTTCGTCGTTCTTCCATCCGACATTTGCGCATCATTGACGCTTCCATAGCTGCGGACTGCCCCTCAGTCCAAGGACCAATCGTTCGAAACCATTTACAACAAAGCGCTTAAGAAGTCCGTTGAAACCAAGTATCCGGTGAGGGTAGTCCGAGGTTTCAAGCTGGATTCCAAGTTTGCACCACAGGAGGGGTGAGTTGCTCATCAGTCTCTTCAGCAACTTCTAATGAGACGTGACCCGGTAGATACCGGTACGATGGACTCTATGTTGTACGCTGCATCTTTCCGTAGCTCACGATTCTGTACTAACATTAGGACAGGTCGAAAAGGCATGGATGGAGACAGGGCTTAATCCAGGCGGCTTCAAGGTCTGTAAATTTGCGATGCGCGTGAGTAACGTTCCTTCATTCAGCTACGGCGTGTTGATTTCTTCTATAAGCGTCTTCCCGATCAGCCGCCCATCCCTGTTAACAAGCATTGGCGCTCCAAGAAGGACAACAGCGATCTCGAGGAAAAGGAAGAACAGGAAGAAACGGAAGAAACGGAAGTTGACGAAGAAACAAACAGCGAAAGCGCTGAGGAGAGCAAGGAAAACAAGAAGAAAAAGGCTGTGAAATAGTTCGCTGAAACTCGCCTAGTAACTTTTATCCTCCCATCCGAGCTTCCACTCCCCTCGTGTTCCCGTTCATCATTTATGATAATGGCTCCCTCTGACTGCTTATTCTGGCACCCCGCGTGTCTAGTACTGTTGTGGTCCATAGCGTTCAAATTCATCATCATTGCCTCATGAGGCTTGCCCCTGGGTTGAAACTCACTCTCAGACACCCCAGCTGCCCCTGCTCTTTGTATAATGCATATCACTACCACGCCATGACATACTCGCTGTCCTACTCGCAACTCAATATGTCCGGTCCTGCAGATGTCGTAGCATTCATGGCCAATCGTGCATTGTCTACAATCCCGAAGCTGAGGGGTCGATTGTGATCACAAGAAGACTGATGTGCACAGTGTAGGAAAGCGTATGGTCAGTGCAACCTAAGGCGGTCAGTCGCCAGGTAGCGAGCTGCCTGCCTGGCGGTCCCATCCTCCAGAGCATCGCGATCGAGCGTTCCCGTTGACTGGCTGCCACAAGGACGGAACCTGTCCAAGGTGCTCGTTCGAACGACCAAGGTAGCAGGCTCGGTGTGTCATACAGCTCCATGGCCGCAGATCGAGGATCCAGTGACATAGTCCACAATAGACAGCATTCGGGAAAACAACCCGCGATCGTGGTGGAATGAACGTTGGGGTCACACAGAACAGCGTGTAGATGAGGGCCTGAGGTAGAGACAATACAACGGAAGAGACTGGGTTATGCTGTTATATTAAGGCGACGTCTCTGATGCACAGCAATGAGAGTACAAGACAGAAGGACGACTCGCAAGACCTACGTAGTTAGGCGCCCGCGACGGCGCATTTGAACCACCGGCGCTAACCCTTACTTGCTGAGCCCTGCCCTAAACATACAGTTTCAGCCGCAAATAATTACTTCCGTTCGTCTCCAGAATACCCTAATGCCTGGTATTGGACACGCCGTCCATACACCTCATCCCACCCCCCTTGCTCATCCCCCACCATGCCTCCCAAGCTCGACCCTAATGAGATAAAGATCATCCAGCTCCGCGCGACCGGTGGTGAGGTCGGTGCGTCCTCTGCTCTCGCTCCCAAAATTGGTCCTCTTGGTCTCGTGCGTACCTGCCGTTATTGCTGCAGTAGTCCACAGCTAACTTTCGATGAAGTCACCCAAGAAGGTCGGTGAAGATATCGCAAAGGCCACTGCCGACTGGAAGGGTCTCCGAGTGACTGTCCAGCTCACCATCCAAAATCGGCAAGCGGCCGTCTCCGTTGTTCCCTCCGCCTCTTCCCTCGTCATCCGTGCTCTTAAGGGTCAGTACTGCAGAGTCACTCTTCGCGGCAATTTCTCATGCAAGCGTCTATAGAGCCACCCCGTGACCGGAAGAAGGAGAAGAACATCAAGCATTCGGGGAACATTGCTCTTGACGAGATGTTCGACATTGCACGTATTATGCGGAGCAAGTCCCTCGCCAAGAACCTGTCGGGGACGCTGAAGGAGATGCTGGGGACGGCGCAGTCTGTCGGGTGCACGATCGATGGTCGACCAGCACACGACATCATCGAGGCGATTGATGCGGGCGAGATTGATGTTCCGGAGGAGTAGATCTGTGCGAGGGGTGTTATGTTCACGAAGGCGGGGTCTTGTTCTGGGCTTGCAGACGAATAGCATATATCATTGCAAACCACATCTTCCAAGCACCCGAAAGACAAACCTTCACCGTCAGCGGCAAACTCATTGGTGATCGTGCGTGGTGATGGTGCAGCTTTTAACCTCCGACCTGCTTCAATGCAACTGTCGGTAGACCCGGTTTCGGTGGCCCCGACTGGTAAGGGCTGCAACAGAGAATGAGAGATTACTGCACCACCGCTGTCCAATCCAGGGTCTTCATTGGTATACTGATTAGTTTGCTCATACCCTGGCCTATCTACAATGGTTGGGTTGTCGGTTCAACTCGACAACTAGATGCAATAAGCATGTGCTTCGTGTTGTAGGCTTCGAATTGCGAAGTCGACATAGTCGCGCGGCCGTCTGTCCCCTAGCAGCTGCCGACATCATGCGGGTAACACGCTGCGCTGGTTCCGCGCACCGCCTGTCAACCCTGTGCGCCAAACGTCGCAGTCGCAGCCTCCACGCTTATAACCAACACTCCCAACTCTAGCTGTTCCCTCTCACCCTTATCTGCTGTATCATCATTCGTCACCTTTGAGCTCGCTATTATGTCTTGGTTCAAGAAGAACAAACCCCTCATCCCACCCGTCGAAGACAGCCATGAATACAACCCTCGGCGCGGCCAAGGTCCCGCAGGCGGGCCGACCGATTCCAACCAACCAGCTGGTAACGGCTACTATCGCCCCTCGAACGCAACCTATAATGCCTCCCGCGATCGCGACCTCTATTCGACACCCAGCGCTCCTCCAGCCTCTAGCGAACCATACACCCGTAGGCAGATCGGCTTGGATCCCTATAAGCTGCAGGGTCGGCACCCAGAAGGTGTGGAACAGGACAGGAATGAGCTTTTCTCTGGCTATGATCCCAAGGCTGCCAAACAGAAAGCTCGCTCGTATCCCAGGGACATCACATCCGGCGATGGCGATGGCGATGATGATCAAGAGCAAGCCCAAGCGCAGGTGGATTCGGAAGAGGAAATCGAGGCTATCAAGAAGGACCTCAGGTGGACCAAGCAGGAGACCGTTGGCTCCTCTCGTAATGCACTGAGACTTGCCAGGGAGGCTGAAGAGACGGCGAGGAATACCCTCCTCAAGCTAGGCGACCAATCTGGTACGTCAATCCGCGCCCATGGGGACGCAACTTGTTAACCTCAGCTCCAGAGAAGCTCGCCGATACCGAGCGTCACCTGGATATCGCGAAAGCTCACACCAACCGCGCCGAGGATGCCACAAATGAGCTAAAGCAGCTCAACCGCTCCATTTTCCGCCCTGTTATCACATTCAACAAGCGGGGCAAGCGTGAAGCCGAGGCTGCGCGTATCGAAGCTCGCCATGCTGAGGAGCGAGAGGACCGCGAGAAGGCGATGGCGGACGTTCGCGACACTCAGATCCGCGTTGGTCGTGCCGTTACCTACGGCCAGACGACGGAAGAACAGATCCAGAGGAAGGCCAATCGTGTTCGTGGTGATGGCCGGAAACGCTTCCAGTTTGAGGCTACGGAGAGTGACGAGGAACTCGAGGACGAGCTTGACGACAACCTGGACGAGATTGGCGATGTTGCCAAGAGGCTCAAGGCGTTAGCACTGGCGCAAGGCCAAGAGGTCGACAAGCAGAACGATGTCCTGACCGGTTTGTCCACTAAGACGGAGCTCCTGAACACCAAGATCGACCGCGGCACGGAGAGGCTGAAGAAGATCAAATGAGCTGCACGCTGCGCCATTTACACTTGTATGATAGTTACTCCTCACATTCGTACGGACAGCACATGGAGATGCAATGCATTCGTTACTTCACAGAGGGCGCAAACGCAAGTTTGTAATGTTTGTTATTGTCCGATGATGCACGGACGGGCGCGTTTACATCTTCGGAAGGATAGATCTACAATAATGCAATAATCTACTGTCTAGTGCTACAACAGCACGAGTGATATAAAGTTAATTTTGGGGTGCGCTCGGCGTTCAAACAACATGATTCCTTCGTACAGTTGCTCTCGTGTGGTGTCGCTACAGCACTTGCTCCTGTCCTACCCATCCGCCCTTCCCACCTAAGAAACGATGCTCCAAGATGCGAGATGCCTGTGGTCGATCATCCACGTTGACTGCCAAGCACCGCCGAACCAAATCCGCGGCGTCCTCTAGGGCTCCACCGCCATCTGCTTCTTCGCCTTCACGACCAGGCCCTACATCCCTCGGACCGTCTTCGAACCCTTTGCCGCAGCGGGCCTCCAATGCCAGGGCAGCCTTGCTACCGGGTGCAAGACCGGCTTGCGCCTCGGTAGCCGTGGCGTACGGACATTCACCCACCAGCAGCACGTATCCAATGACGCCCAGCGCATATACGTCCTGTGGCTTGCCGGTATAACGTTCTCCCCTCAGGATTTCAGGACCCGCATAATCGAGCCTAAGACGCAGGTGAGTGACGTCGATATGATGCAGGGTTGCATCTACTCACGTCCCGCTGAACGTATCCCAGTATTTGCCTTCTCGCCAGCCGCTCGCGCAGCTCCCAAAGTCAATGAGGTAACAGGTGCCGTCGTGACCAAGGACCACGTTCTCATCCTTCAGATCACGATGAATGATGCCCTTAGAATGGAGGAACTCGACCTGCATGTATGCGTGAGCTGAGTCACTGTAATGTAGGCAAGCAATCATACCGCATCAGCTATCTGGCCAAAGAGGCTGCGAACATCATACGCAGCCAAGCCCGCCGGGTTTGCCTCAACAAGATCAAACAGATCCGTGCCAGGCTCCTCGAACGGCATGACGAGGTAGTAATAGTGCGCGTCCTCCCAGAACTCGAGCAACTTGGTGATGTTGTCATGGCCTCGCTGTTGAACGGGTTCTCGCGCGAGACTCGGTGAGAAGTCTTTGCGGTTAGGGTGCCACGGTCGAGGTAGCGAGAGATGAGGGACATTGGTGAGGAATAGGAGAACGTAGATCTCGATTGGGATGGTTCCGTATTGACGGTGTCGTTTCCACGAGTCGGCCAAGATCCGTGACTTGATCACGTACTTTATTATAAGAGGGGGCTACGATGCGTCAATAACAGCATATATGCGGCAAGGACGGATCACGCACCCCAAATGGCAGGCCGTTAGCATCCACTCGCCGCGCTCGCTTTACCAATCCGTATGCGCCCCTACCCGCGTCCGCCTCCACCCCGAAACCAGCCAGGGCGGTATCATCTTCGTAGTCGTCGTCGTCGTACTCGGAGGCCACAGACGGTGCTGTCGTTGAGCGCGCTGAGAAGGTGGAAGAAACAGACGCGTTGCGTGCCAGTGCGGGCGTCTTGCTGCTGTAGGGAAAGGGAGTGTACGAGGGTGGATATGTGATCTCCTGCTTCTCCAAAGGGGTACGGGGATCCGCAGATGATAACCACTCAGCATCCGAGTTGCGGCGTGAGAGCGGTGTCATCACTGAGAGGGCGAGGGAAGCGGCCGAGTTGGTCCGTGAAAGAGAGATGCGTGGGGAGACGGGCGGGAGATCTTCTGGCTTGAGTTCGGAAGGCGGTGCGACGTGCCGTCCAGCCATGAGAGATATCCGCCGCGTCGGCGGTCGGCGAGAAGGGCGAATGCCAGGAGAGGTAGGGGTCTCGGTGGGAGGGCCAGGAGTCGTGTCACCGGTGGGTATACCGGGTTCCTGGTTTGAAAAATGAGATGTCTCGATCGGTGGGAGCGATCGTGGTGAGGATGAGGAAGCGATGGTGAGGTCTTCTACCGCTCGAGCAGCGGTGTCTGACACAGGAGAAGCTTTCTCATCGTCTTCCACTGCGGCCTCGTCGTCTCTGTCGAGGTCCCATCTCCAGTCGAAACCTCTGCCCACGCCTGATACGCCCCAGCTGCCGCTGATGCTGCGGAAAGTAGGCTGTGGTCGGGTTAGTCGCTCTGATGAATCTGAGTCGCGGGATTGCGACCGGTCTCTCGTCTTCCGAGGGGGAGGCGGATCTGGGCGAAATGACATTGGGTTGAGGGTGAGAGCTTCGGCCATGAGTGTTGTGAGTTGGAGAGTGGCGTCGTGAAGGCTTTGTTTACGTGGGTGCGACGGGGGAGCTGTGCGCCGAGACGAGCCGTGGGACGCGTTTGTCTAGGAGACACAAGCGTATATGCAGGATGTAGTGGAGTACGAGTTTGGTGAAAGAATGGTGAGAGTGGGCGACGATGTGTTTTGGAGTGTATAGTGAGCGAGGCGTCGGATGAGGAGGCGTGAGAGCGAGCGAGAATTCGCCAGGCTCCGGCCCTCGCAAGCGCCGATTACGGCTATCCGCCCCGACGGTCCCACACGTTCCGACACAGCGGCGCAAACAAGCACTGCGTCATCCTCCCTGCCTTTCCTCAGCCTCTTCCTCCACCTAACAACAATTCTCACTCAGATTCATTCACCAACTACAATCAGCTCAGTCGAACTATATCCTCGCGTCCCACTTTCAGCCTATTCCGGGCCCAGCCGACCAACCGAGAATCTGCATGCTCTATCTCGCTAAGGGACGATAAACCCTTTCACATTTCAGCCCCACAACGGGAACAATGACCTACTGCCCTCCCTCCTCCCAGTCCGCGCTGTCAGAATTAATAATATCTGCGCGCCCTGGCGGTCTTCTTATCTTCTCGCCATCCCTGACTCGCAGGCCGCCTCTCCAATCAGAACCCCGATCGCGTGACATGACTTTAGGACCATTGCCGGGAAGCAGCTCCGGTTTGACTTGTCCACCCTAGCGATGTCCATGGCCTACGAAATCGAATCTTGATGACTAGCGCTTGCGATATCCCGAATGTCGCAGCACCAGCCCGACGGTGAGAACGAAGTCTTGTGCTGTGGCTTCCAATTCCAGCGCGGGGCGTTGCTTCATTAATATCCCCCTCATAGGACCCAAGGGTCTATGCAATCCCCACGACTTCTGGCATCATTCAAGACTACTACTACAGGGCACCGACTCCCGGCCCCTTGAAGAACCTGTTTGGCTGTGTAGACCGCCCGACTCCGTTGGCTCATCGTGTTATGTAAGCGCCATTCAGTACTTCAGCATCCGTCTGGATCGTACGTGCCGTGCCGAGGCGCGGGTCGTCCTGGCTCGCCACTCAATCTGCACTCGATTGGCGCCTAGCCTCTCACGCAGCGGCACCCTGGCCGGCGCCCGGCCGTTGACCACTCCGGCCATCATGCTGCGCTTGTCCGTAGCTGCTCTTGTTTCCAGCGACCATGGGTCACAGTTTCGACATCTATGACCTGCGTACGCAGCTGCTGGTTGGTCTAGGAGCTCTGACAGCATGGTTGATCGTCCAGTTTCTACTCAAGCTTCGCGTGAGCCTCGCTCATACCTCAATCATGATCGAGACTGAGACATCTCCTGTCCTATAGGCCGTCGGATTCAGTCGTAGCAAGTTCTATCCGTTCCAACCTTATGGCCTACCAGGCGCTCTATTGCCCAACACATGGTGGAATGCCAGCTCCTTGTACGCGTGGGAGGGTCGTAATACAAGTGCGTTGGTTTCACAGTCTAGCTTTCCTTATTGTCCTGACGATGCTGCACAGTTTATAAGGATCGAGAGACCTTTACCCTCGTGCCATTCTTGACGGGTCCGCCTATGCTCTTCACCTCTTCGATCGAGGTCACACGTCAAGTGACTGCACACAAAGCTCCGTTCGATAAGAATAAGTTGTATTTGCAAGGGTTAAGGTGCGTACCTTCACCATGAGATCACCCCTGCAACTGTTGAGCGAATTTTTAGGCCATTTGGCGACAACTTGGTTACAGAACTCTCTCATGGCGAGTGGTCCAGGCATCGTCGTGTTGTCAACCCTGCCTTTAATCAGGAGCTGTGCGTGTTATAAGAACTTTCACCATTGCTGGTACTCAATAAGGACAGATATCGTCTTGTCTGGGCCTCCTCCGTGCGCACTTTCAAGGACATGACGGCTAGCGAGCGTTGGGACCTGAAGGACACCGTTGACATTGCCAACATCGGTGACTTGGTTGGGAAGGTGCGTCTCCATCGCTTGCGTCTGCCGTTACTTCGGCGCTTACCAAATGTCTGGCAGTTTGCACTATTGATCATCACCGATGTCGGTTTCGGCATGCCCTTGTCATGGAACGAGCCACCAGGCTCCAGTGAAGATGGCATGACGTTGCTGGAGGCTTTTGAGGTCATGACTCGGAACCTGATGCTCACCCTCGTTACTCCAAAGTGGGCGACGAACTTGCCTATTAAAGAGTAAGACGCAACCCTCTCCTTGCAGACCACCATTCAACGATCTGCCCAGGCTGCAACGAACAAAACAGTCGCATGAGAAGATCTTCTCAGTCATGCGGGAGTTTGTGCAAGACCGCCGTGCCCAGCTTGGGAATAAGACAGAGGCCGAAAAGACTCAAGAATCACGAACCATCTTGAATCTTCTTCTGGATGCAAATGATCACGAGGGCAAGGGTGTATTGAACGACCAGGAGCTGTTTAGCAATGTGTTTGTTATGCTGTTTGCTGGACATGGTCCGCAAGCCTCTCCAAAACATCGTGCGCCATCACTGAGTACACACCTAGAAACATCGGCAAAAACAATGGCCGCAACCTTGGGGATGCTGGCAATACACCCCGAAGAGCAAGAAAAGGTATATGCCCACGTACGGAAACTGCTGGCGGGTGGACGAGATCCTGTGCGGGACATCGATTTCATCTGTCCAGCCACAAATTGACACATGAGCAGACTTTTGACGACTTTGATGCACTTCGACCAGTTCAGGCTTGCCTGATGGAAGCTCTGCGCCTCTTTCGTGAGCACCACCTTGTCACCCGTTGATGTCCAGCTGAGCCGTTCAGCCACGGGTGCCCTCATTATTCGTCAACCGACTGAAGATACTGTGCTTCGGCCGGAAGGAGAGCAGCCTCCAGTGTTTGTATCCACCAAGACACTCATTGTGTGCGATGTTACCGGCATAAGTGCGTCCTTCTCAGTCGCAAATAATTTATGACTGAGGATCATCCAGACTACAACCCTCGCTACTACCCGGACCCGAACGCATTCATTCCGTCTCGATGGACTGACACCAAGGAGCCCGAGTATTTCTCCTTTGGGGCTGGCCCTCGGGCATGCATTGGGCGTAAGTTTGCCATGTTCGAGATGACATGCTTTCTTGCACTATTCCTTCGCGACTGGAAGGTAGAACCTATTTACCGTCTTGGTGAAACATCTCAAGGCTGGCGGAAGCGGGTGTTGGAGGATACGGTAACCCTTACAGTTACCATGGGACCAGACATGGTTCCCGTTCGGATCATTCGACGCTCATAGGCAAGCCATTTATACCATATCCAGTGGTTTTATCGCGATATACCATTTTTACGATTATAACTGTTTACTTTGCTTTCTGAACCTTCGTCTGAATGGAAGGCGACAACAGTGGCTTACCACTCAGTAACCAATCTAGGGCCAAACGGTGCATGGTCAGGGTTAGAGTTAGCCCGAAAATGGATGGTTTCGTGGTCCAAGGGTCCCAATCGGCACCCGTAAAGTCACGCCATATAAGGTCCCTTAAATTGCGGAAGTAACAACTGACGCGGAATGGGCAAAGTATGATCTGCAAAATCCCGCAGTTAATACTTTGCAGTGTTTGGGATATGCTCCGCTTGAGCACCGAAACTGCCAAAGTATCAACTGTGGAATTTCACAGTTCATACTTTGGCATTTATTGAACCTCCAAGCCATTTCAGAGCTGTTCCAATGGTATGGTAACCTTCGAAAATGGACAACATATTAGCCACCTGTGGCCACTGTGTCCACCATTCCTAACTCTCTCTCGCATTATTACCTTCTAAATCCGGTAATCATCAATATGCGCTGTCCCGATCTCCGTCCGCTAGAGGATGGCTACATGGCTGCCATCATCTAGGGCCAAACGGTGCATGGTCAGGGTTAGAGTTAGCCCGAAAATGGACGGTTTCGTGGTCCAAGGGTCCCAATTGGCACCCATAAAGTCACGCCATATCAGGTCCCTTAAATTGCGGAAGTAACAACTGACGCAGAATGGGCAAAGTATGATCTGCGAAATCCCGCAGTTAATACTTTGCAGTGTTTGGGATATGCTCCACTTAAGCACCAAAACTGCCAAAGTATCAACTGTGGAATTTCGCAGTTCATACTTTGGCATTTATCGAACCTCCAAGCCATGTCAGAGCTGTTCCAATGGTATGGTAACCTTCGAAAATGGACAACATATTAGCCACCTGTGGCCACTGTGTCCACCATTCCTAACTCTCTCTCGCATTATTACCTTCTAAATCCGGTAATCATCGATATGCGCTGTCCCGATCTCCGTCCGCTAGAGGATGGCTACATGGCTGCCATCATCACTGTGGCAATGCGGCCCACGCACCATGAGGCTACGACTCCTGCATTCTCACCGCCAGCCACTGGATTCAAGCGCATCCGCATCCTCTCTGTGTCCATCGAGCGCTGCAATATTGCATTTATTCTTCTCAGTGCCTGTCAAGAGCTGCCCCGGACTCTGGATGGTCACAGCATCGAGTTGCCGCACCAAATCAAGTATGATGAAACAATTCTTCTCCTTCGCCAGGAGGATATCGAGATCGGATTTGCCTATCTTAGCTATCCAATGCTTGGGAATTGCCCCCAGATTCATTGCCGTCTCTTTGAAGATGAATTGCAAAAGCGTGGACAGCCATGTGCTGCCGACTGGTGGTCGGAATATCTCACCATGCATGGTTTGTTATTCACTATTATGCTGCTTACACTCATTGCTTATGCCTTTTATAGCGAACCCTCCCGGTCATAATTCCAACCCATGTGGAATGTCTATGCAAGCATCGAATCACATTCGTGAGATTATCATGGATGCGATGTGGGTGCATGAGCTGGGCCAGATTCACTGCTGGTGGCCCGCTGTATTCGATGAAATGCCATCCGAGGAACTCATTATTGTAGCAAATCATGGTTACTGGGGCGTACTCCGGTCTTATGGTTGTCCTCCCCTCTGTGGTTCTATGTTGCCGCTGATGTCCACAGCAGATCCTG
>KV417328.1:0-19891 GCA_001630345.1 Calocera viscosa TUFC12733
CTGTTTCCTTTCTTCCTTCAGTTTCCTTCTCGCACACACGCGATCCTTTTACCTAATCGAACCACGGCGGGTGATACTGGCCCACCTCGCTGCTGCTCATAACGCCTTTACGTCTCACGAAATTTGCTTTTGCCTTTTGCATACCCCGCCCATCATTGAAACCCGTCTCCTTGCACTCTCAGGTAGCTATTGCACACGGACACTCCTCTCCCCTTCTTCAGCTAGCAATCCGCAGGCAGCGCTCAATGAAATACGTTGGTAGAGTGCAGACGCTTAGGGCCTGTCCGGTAACGGAATGAGCGGACCGGTATCTGATGCACCTCGAGACCTGTATCTGAACCTGTATCTCGGCGTCCTATTTTGGGTGCAGATACAGGTGCACGTTCCCAGATACAGTTCGTCAGATACCGTCACCTCGTAGCCGAACAGGCTCTAAGTTCCTGTATTCAAACGATTGTGAGACACCGCCAAACGACGATCACGTGACCGCGCTTGTTTTCTTCCAAGGTCTTCGTATCCCAAAAGGGCAGTCTGGACGGGAGCATTGCACGCGGATATCGACAAGAGGAAGTGTGAGAGGAGAGTGTCGAGCAATGGACAACGACAGGCATGTGTGGTTGAATAACAAAAGGATGGTCTCGCTCATCCCCGGCCCGCCGCCCTTTCCCACAAGTCACCTCTGCTACATCCTCGCCCCTTGTCCCGACTTCCCTGGAAGTGCGGCGGGTGCTGTTTGTAAATGCTCAGAGTGACCAACCCGAGACTCGATCTCACGCCTCCGGCCTGAGTGGTGAAGCCTGTGCTCGGCACCCAGTTAACACTAGGGCTTCCAGTACTGACCACTACGCCAAGTGCGCGGTCGATGTCAGGGGTGCTTTATTTGTCCATAACTTCACTTCCCACCCCTACCCGTCACCTCCTCCTCGCCATTCCGCCTGCAATTTTCCCTACATTCCTCGGTCGACACTCATATTGATCGTGCTCTTATACTACTTATATCTATCAAGTCTTGTTCCCATACTGAATATGATCTTATCATCGTCTATGTCATCTTCTATTGAACAAAGACGAGCGTATGTTTGCAAGGAGACACTGTATACAGTACGCTGAACCGCCACCGTCTCAGGCGGGCGGGCAAGGTGCGTTCTGGGGAACGTCATCCCGAAGTGATCGACAGACATCACTAATGATTTGTTGATGGATTGAAATCTGATGAGTTGAACCGCCAATGGCCTCCGGTCAGTAGTCATCTCACCACAATCCACTACTGTATTTGGTCACTCCGGACAGTATGAGAAACGGCAATGCTGAGTTTAAGAATGTGATGAATGTAAAAACAAATAAATTGTGCTAGAGCATGATGAGTGTCGACGGAGGGATGTAGGGAAAATTGCAGGCGGAATGGCGAGGAGGAGGTGACGGGTAGGGGTGGGAAGTGAAGTTATGGACAAATAAAGCACCCCTGACATCGACCGCGCACTTGGCGTAGTGGTCAGTACTGGAAGCCCTAGTGTTAACTGGGTGCCGAGCACAGGCTTCACCACTCAGGCCGGAGGCGTGAGATCGAGTCTCGGGTTGGTCACTCTGAGCATTTACAAACAGCACCCGCCGCACTTCCAGGGAAGTCGGGACAAGGGGCGAGGATGTAGCAGAGGTGACTTGTGGGAAAGGGCGGCGGGCCGGGGATGAGCGAGACCATCCTTTTGTTATGCAACCACACATGCCTGTCGTTGTCCATTCCTTGTCTCTCTCATCGCACACCTTGCTCTTGTCGATATCCGCGTGCAATGCTCCCGTGCAGACGGCCCCTTTCGCGCACGAAGGTGTTGGAAGAAAAGAAGCATGCATCACGTGATGCAGCGCGTGCTGCATACAGTATCCCTCTCTCACACGACGATCTCATATTCTTACTGCTTACCTCCTTGACACTTGATCTCGCAATGTGCACACCATATTTGACCACCGGAAGTTGTGTGATGCATAGTCCATAGCAAGTAATACGTCGGGCGGTCCAAGAAAGGGTTGAAACGACAAGTCTACTCTCAGGGTCGACGAATCGTGATGCGGACGACCGCAAGGAGCCATAAACTCGTCTCACGGACGACCAGTCCCAGATCCAGTTGCGTGCACATTCCTGAGCAGGATGATGCGCGAGACGTTCGGAGCAACGTATCTTGCCCCTCCCTCTGAAATTGTTGTTTCAACCTGTCAGCCGCAGCTCTCCTTAGAAACGCCATTCGTCTTTTGTTCTGCTAGAAGATAACATGGATGTATATGATTAGATGATATGCCATTATGACCAAGACTAATGACGAGCTACAAATATCCGACAGCGAATGCGCGCTTTGGCACGAGTAGAACGACATACGGCACAGCGTTGCTGAGTGACGCCGGTTAGACAGGTGGACGGAGCGATGGAGGGGCGTGTTAAATGCGACGCGGTCCCGTACACGGATGGACGGCGCAGCGAGAGAGCAGGTACGGGAACGTGCGGAATGCACAAGGCAGAAGGTAATGAAAGCGGAAGAGAAGTGCGATGTCGATATACATTGTGGACAAATAAAGGAAATGCGATGGTTGCGGGCGAAGAGCGGGAGGAAAGTGATGAAATGATTAGTGGAATGTGGACTTAGGGTCAATTTGTGCACCCCTGATATCGATGGTGCCTTGGCTAAGTTGGAAGCTCTGGAAGCCTCAGTGTAACTGGGTGCCGAGTACAGGCTGTCCTACTGGAGGCGTCAGATCGAGTCTCGGATTGGTCACTCTGAGCATTTAACCAAAGACCACCCCGCCGCACTTCCTGGGAAGTCGGGACGAGGGGCGTTGCGCACATGCGGGGAATGCTTCAGAGATGACAAAGGGCGGCGGGCCGGGGGTGAGCGAGACCACCCTTTTGTTATTCGTTCGTTTCTGATCCATTGCTGGACACTCTCCTCTGGCACCTTGCCTCTTGTCGATATCCGCGTACAATGCTCCCGTGCAGACGGCCCTTTTCGGACACGAAGACCTTGGAAGAAAAGAAGCTCGGTCACGTGATCGTCCACTCTTAAGTATGTCTCAAAGGCGTAGCCGTGAATAACATGCTGACTAAATCATCTTAAACACATTAGCTTGTGGAGCCGTGAAATAAAATCGGTCATTCCCAGTAGTACTTGATCTCGCATGCGTGAAGCGATGTCTTGCTTTCGCACGGCTTTGGAACGTGGTGCAAGCTAGAGGTGACTCTCTCCGCGTTTAGTTGGATATAGCCGGAAGGTTCGCTTGCCTACAGAGCTACTTGTCAATCAGAAGTATAATACCCCATAGAGAACATTCCAATGATGAAAGTATAAGCCGTTTGACACGAGTGGATGCGTGCAAGACTGGAGGCGAGCTGTAAAAACACGCTCGTCCTAGCATCGGAGCCGCGACTCCGGCTGAATCGGTCCCTGACTTCGAGTTCCTGGGCCTAGGCGCCTTTCCGCTCATCACGACATTCCTCGTTCTTTGCATTCCTCTCCTCGATCTCGTTTCCCTCGATACCATGTCGTCTGCCGCCCCGAAGAGAGACGACCGCAAGCGATGCTGGGACTCGCGAGACGCATACTTCCTCTGCCTTGATAAGGCGAACCTCCTGGCGCCTGGGAGCGAGACGGGGTCCACCTGCGCGAAGGAGCGGAAGGGTTATGAGGCGAGCTGTGCGAAAAGCTGGGTGCGCGTTGGTCACTGCCGTGCACGATAGGGTATGCTGACGTTTGCGCAGGTCGAATACTTTGACAAGCGAAGGGTGCTGGATGCACGGCAGAAAGCTATGGTGGCGGCCCAGGAAGAACAGAACAAGTCGAGGCAACGATAATCCAGCCTTCGACAGTATCGAACTGGCCTTTGGCTCTGCTGATCTCAGCACACATGGAGGGAGGCACATGCGTTGAACCACGCAGAGTCATTAGGGGTTCATTGGGTTATTCATGAAAGAAGGGGAGGCAGCGACGACGCGATAGAGACGTTCTGAACGTGTCTCAGGGATCTGCAGACTTTCCAGTATCGGCAGCTGTGCACCACTCAAGCAATGTATCAAGGACATCAATCTATTCAGTACTATGTATTATACACATTTTGGGTTCATGGTATCGAGCGTTAACGCATGCTCATAATCATACGTATAACCAACGTCCGCGCTCCTCCACCCATTGGGCGAGCTCGAGCGGTTCCTTGTCCAGGAACTGGCTTCTCAGCGGAACGCGCATCTGCTCGTCACCGCCTTCGGCCGAAACAACCTCGGCATCCTCGTGGGATCGAGGGGAGAAGACGCCCAGGCCGCTCCCGCCGACGGTGGTCGCATAGACCTCGAAGCCCTCTTCCCGCAGTTCACCGACAAGCTGTTGGATGGACTCATCCGAGAACCCGTCAGGAACGAGCGTGACGGCGCAGCCTCCTCCTCCGGCTCCAGTGAGCTTCGTATGCAGGTTGTATGGCGCCGATGCTGTCTTGGCGCGAATGATCTCGAGAACCGGATGCGACACACCCAAGGAAACGAGATGCTGATGGTTTTCGTCGATCAGCGCCTCAAGCCCGGAGATGAGCGTTGGCCGAGGCAGGTCTGGATCCTCCAATGCTCGCCGAGCCTCATCGCTGATGTTCTGGATAGCGTCGAGGATGGGGTTGATGACGTCCGGCTCTGCGGCCTTGCGCTTCCCAACGCCAGCAACGAGGCGCTTGGTATCACGAGGCACCTTGGAGTCCACGAGCAGGAACCGGACAGACTTGAATCCATTGAGGGGATCCAGTCCCGCCTTGCGCTCGAACCCGGGTCGGGTGTACGCGAGAGCGCCACCGTAGACAGCCACAGAGTTGTCGATCCCGCTCGGGTTCCCGTGCAAGACCTTTTCGGAGATGAAGGCCCAGGCGTTGATCTCGTCGGCGGTGGGCTTGGGGATGGCGACGCGGCCGTTGTGTGAGATGTGCACGTGCGCGGGCTGCTTACCGTTCGGCTCGGTGGTGGGAGCAGGCGCGGTGGGGATAGCAATGCGTTTGTGAAGGAGGAGAAGGGTGGAGGAGATGCAGGTGGAATACGCGGCGGATGAACCGAGGCCAGCTGAAATGGGCATGTTTGATCGCGCGGTGAACGTGAACGTCGGCTTGGTGTCGCCCCGCGCCATCATCATGTAGAGATAGAGGAAGGCAACTGCGGCTGCTTGGGACGTCTTGGTCGCACAGTGCAACTTGAGCGAACCGATGATGGCTGCGACGAGCTGTTCGTCCAGCACGGGTCCGTGGGACTCGCCTTCGGACAAAGGCTGGAGGGCATCCCATGGCAGCTCGTCCAGTGTCCAGGTCTCTTCGTACCCTCCGAGGTCGGGAAGGTGGAGGCCGATCTTGCCGTCTTCCCTGGGGGTGGTGAGGCCGAAGCAGCGGAGGTTGACCGCGGCAGCGATGGCGGTCTTAGGGGGCGTTAGCGTGTAGAAGGTTAATGTAGGAGGACGATACGCACCACACCGTGCACGACAGCATGCTCTCCGAACAAAATGACCTTGCCCGGGGCGGAGACGAACCACTCCCTCTTCTCCGGGTCCTGCTCACCAAGGTTGATCTTCTCGACAGCCATGCCAATAAGACCCGTTCCGTCGTCGGCCCTTACTCGCATGAGCTTGCGCTCGCTCGAAGGGAGTTCGACCCTACTTATAGCGCCTGCCTGGAGGAGGGCAAACTCGAGGTCCTCCAGCAGGTCCGCGGGGTCCTCGATGCCCACGCACAGGCGGATCAGGTCCTCGGGCAGCCCGCGCTCGGCTCGCGTCGCAGCATCGATAGAAGCATGCCTGGGCCAGGGTTAGCTCGGAAGCGAAGAAGATGCGCGAAGATTTGGAAGAAAGGGACGCACGACATGAGGCACGGCATCGAGATGAGCGAATTGACGGCACCGAAGGAGACGCTGATCCCCCAGAGCCGAGTCGCTCCCACGATACGCTCGCTGAGCGCCTTATCGCCCGTGACAAAGGATAGGACGGCCCCGTAGCCGTTCGCGAGCCGCTCGTGGATCTCTTTTCCCGGGTGGCCCGGCAGGCCGGGATAGAACGTCCGGAACCCCAACGAGTCCAGATAGGTTGCTACGCGCATCGCGGACGACTGCTGCCGGTCCATCCGGATCGCCATCGTCTTGATCCCGCGCAAGAGGAGGAAGGAATCGAACGGCGAGAGCGCGTTCCCGACTGCATTAATCGTGAATGCGATTCTCTGCGTAAAGTAAGTCAGTGGGAGGTTTCTTTTCCCGGAAGCCATGCGGCCGCACGACATACCTGCGCAATGTCGTCCCGGTCGCATGTGACCACGCCAGCCATGAGATCGTGGTGTCCAGAGAGGTACTTTGTCCCGCTGTCGTACACGAGGTCCGCGCCGTGCTCGAGCGGTCGCTGCAGGTACGGGCTCATCATGGTGTTGTCGACAACGACGAGAGCGTCGGGCGCGCGCTGCCGCACGCTTGCGCAGATGCTGGCAATGTCGACGACTTTTAGGAGCGGGTTCGTCGGGCTCTCAAGGAGGACCATCGCCGTCTTCCCCGCACGGAGATAGGGGACGACGGCCGCTGCGTCCGTCGTGTCGACGTGGTGCACGGTGATTCCGCCGTTGTTTTTGAGGTACGTCAGCAGCCGGTTCGTGCCGCCGTACAGATCGTCGCCGGCGACAACTTCATCCCCCGGCTTGAGGAGGCGGGTGATGACATCCAGAGCTGCCATGCCTGACGAGACAACGAATGCATGCGCTGCAGATGAGATTTTGGCAATGTGATGTTCTAGCCTGGTGTCAGACTGAATTCCCCATCATTAGTAAGAAGCACGCACCAAGATGGCTCCTCGTGGGGTTCCCGCTGCGAGTATAGTCATACTCGCCGCCCATGCCCTTGAACGTCGCCGTCTGGTAGATGGGCACACTGCTGCTCCCATACTGGTCCTTCTGGAGCGGATTCTCGACTGTGACGCACTGGGTGGAGAAATGGTACGGCCTTCGCTGTCCGTTGCGGGCGCCTGATGCGGGCGAGTCGGGGACTGGGGTGCCCTCGCTGATGGGGGTGAGCGGGCCGTTCTCCAGCTTTGCGAGAACCATCTCTGGCGGCAAGTATGGTCAGATTCAACAATAGCTGGGTGGTCGCTGGGCTGAAAAGAGTTGAAGGGAGAAGGAGCAGCCCGATGCATGGGTCGGGACTGCAGACCCTACGCCCAATTGCGCGATTTGGCGCCTTTCCCTCTTCGGCCGTTGACTCGGTCGCGAGCAGTCCCGGTGGCGGTGCAACAGACGCTTCGGCCCGATCCACATGGCGCACGCGAGCGGCGAACCCTGTTTTGGGCCGTCGTTCTCCGCAGGGATCGCCGAGGGTTGCCCTCTCTTGGACGCCCTCTCGCCTACTTGAACGTCGGACAACGCTGCTGGACTCTTTATTCACTGCTGCCTTCCTGATATACCCGCTTACAGGAGTTCCATACACTTCGCTTGCCCTCCAGCTTGGCTCGCGAGTAGCACCCGCCGCACGGACCGAGCGCCGAAAATAGATGCTCCGCCCAGATCGCACTCGCGGATCTGTGCGCTTCTTTCCTGGGCAGCACACTGCGTGCGAAGCATCGCTCCTCCAGTGCATTCTCGTAACAACTTCCTAATACCGCCATGCTCGCATCGACAGTTCGTCTCCGCCCTCCCGCGCTCCATGTGCAAGCGCCGTCCCGTGGTCCAAACTCCAATTGACACTCCTCTGGATACACGCGGGCGAAGGGCCCAACTCCGAGCGGGGCTCGCTCCCGCCCTCCCAGATTCCCCGGCGTTTCTGCGCCCATAATGCGGGATGTCGGCATAGCATATCAAAGCTCGAGCTCTTCGCGCTCTGCAACCACATGGAGGTTAGGCTTCGCCATACCTTCTCGGATCTTGGTGGTGCGACACGCCGTGCTGGGGTCCCCAAGGGGCCCCGCTGGTGTCTATATATTCCCACACCTGCCTGTTCAAAGCTTCGACCATTCCTAGCTCTGGTACCTCCCCAGCTCTAGGCATCTAACGACTAACGACCTCCCCCAAGCCCACGCAATGGCGACCGAAGCACCTGCAGATACGCTCGTCCACCCGGAAAAGCACCTCGACGAGCCCGATCACGCCCTGTCCGACGACATCGGCAGCATGGAGAAGGGTCCCGCGGCCATGCCCAACATGCTCGCGCTCGCCCAAGCCGCAGCGCACGAGCACTCCTACACGCCCCTGACGGCCATCCGCATCTACTGGCGCGCATTCGCTTGGTGCCAGTTCATCTCCATCGGCGCCCTCCTATGGGGGTACGACGCCCAGGTCGGAGGCGGTATCCTCTCCGTGCCCAGCTTCAGACGCGACTTTGGAAGCATCATCGATGGCCAGCCGGTGCTCTCTGCTGCCTGGCAATCGGGGTTCAACTCGGCCAGCTCGATCGGAGGCATGTTTGGTGGCCTCAGCCTGGGTTACGTCGCCGACAAGTTCGGGTATGCTCGCCCTTTGAATCTCATTCCAATCGCTCACTCACATATGTGCATACGCTCAGTCGGCGCGGCGCCGTTGCCCTCTGCTGCGTCATATCCATCATCGGCATCTTCCTCCAGTTCTTCACCCCCGTCCAAGCGAACCCGATGCTGCTAGTCGGCAAGCTCGTCAACGGCTTCGCACTCGGTATGTTTCGTTCCCCTGTCTATCAGGGCCAGCTAACGCGCATGAAAAGGAATGTACGTGTCGTGTGCGAGCTCGTACTGCTCCGAGGTCTCCCCACTCGCTCTCCGGGGTATCACGACGGGCGCTGTGAACCTGTGGATCGTCTGTGAGCCGCACGCCCTCTACAACGATATCCTTCGCTGACATTGGGCCAGTGGGCCAATTCCTCTCCAACGGCGTGATCGAAGGTACGGGTACCCGGACAGACAAATACGCGTACCGCCTTCCCTTGTTCGTCCCGTCGTCTCCGCACACCAAACCTTGCTTATACGTTCATCCAGTGCGATCCAATGGATCTTCCCCGTGATCCTGCTCGCGGGCCTGCCCTTCGCTCCGGAGTCCCCCTGGTGGCTCGTGCGCAAAGGCAAGATCGAGCAGGCGAAGGCGGTCATCGCCCGTCTCGCCGGCCCGACGCTTGATATCGACATGCACGTCGCCCAGATCAGCGAGACGATCGAGCTCGAGCAGCGCGAAGCTGCCACATCCTCCTACTGGGATTTGTTCCGCGGAGTCAACTTGCGCAGGACGATCGTCGCATCTATGGTCTTCGTCCTACAGCAGGTGGCCGGTGTCGTCTTTGTCCTAGGCTTCAGCACCTACTTCTTCGAGCTTGCCGGGTTCGCCGACGAGAATGCGTTCCGTCTCGGTGTTGGTGTGACTGCCATCGGGGTGAGTCATCATCAATCTCGAGGGACATTGCCGCGGTTCTAATGAGACCAAGATTATCGGCAATGTTCTCGCTGGTCTCACAATGAACCGTTTCGGCCGTCGGTTCCTCTTCAACTGGGGCATGGTCGGCTGTGCCGTCGTCAATTTCTTGATTGCGTTCCTCGCCATCCCGGGCAAGACGAGCACCAATTGGGCCATGGCGATCTTCGTATGTTCTGCTCCTTTGTGACCCACTCGTGCTGACAATGCGCTAGACGCTGATCTACAACTTCGTCTACCAAATCGGAATGTGCGTAGCGCCCAAGATCCAGGATGTTTCTTGCTCATGCGATCTGCAGCGGCCCTCTCGGCTACGTCATCTTTGCGGAAGTCTCTTCGGCCAGGTTGCGGTCCAAGACTGTCGGTTTCGGTATACTTGTCAACTCTTTGTGCGGCATGATCGCAAACATCGTGATTCCATATCTGTGCGTAATTGCTCGGGTGTCCGATTCTGTCGTTTGCTAACTCAGCCGGCATGACAGTGTCAATCCAGATGAGGCCAATCTCGGAGGCAAGGTGGGTTTCATCTTCGGCGGTCTCGGCGCCATCGGCACCGTCTGGGCGTGGTTCTTCATCCCTGAAACCAAGAACCGTACCGTTGATGAGTGAGTCACCAGATGTCTGCCGTGCATCCATGGTCCTGACACCGCTTCAATAGACTCGATGTTATGTTCGAGAGGCACGTCGCTGCCCGGAAATTCGGTGCATACCACCTCGAGGAAGCGGACAAGCGCGAGAAGAGTTGATAATACCTTCGAGTCTTGGAGAACTGCAATTACCCTCTAACGACCCGATGATGCTATCACGACTAAATGATTTGATGTTCAAATGTATCCCCCAGAGACGCTGGCAATGTCTGTCCTGAGTTCTTGACCACATCCGTTTTCTGTCGGACGGCGGTTCGGGGGTGCCCGCTTGTGTCCGCTTCGAGCGGCTATAACTCCGCCCCTCCTTTGAAGAGCGGAACGAGGAGAGAGTGGCTAGACATGCCGCCGCAAAGCCGAGACCGGACTTTGTTCAAGTTGACTTCTGACTGCCTTCAAGTTGTATCAATACCGTCGTGCGTCATCCGCGGCTCTGGACGAATACAGTACTTTGCGGATCCACCCCGCTCAGATGGCCGGAGGACTGCCCGTCCCGGTGACGAGTGTAGCGCCTTATTCGCACTCCGGGATCGTATAGGTATTCTCGTCATTTGAGATGCGCAGACACCGTTTCCCAACGCAAGTCCACGGATCAGCAGGAGAAACGCGGCCCGTTCAGGACAAAGTTGACCAGGTGGCTTTGAGTCTTCCGTGTATGAAGGTCGGATCCACGCGGCCGTTATCACGATTACAAACACTATTTCCCATGTCGGAGTTGCGAACCGTGTGATACACTCGCTTGATAGTACTGGAGCCGAACAGCTCACTGCAATACCATACTTTCACTCTTGCAATTCCACTTTCCGAAGGGCCCGTTCACCGGCTCGATGACATACTAATCATGATATGCTGAACACGACACGGGCCAACCGGCGAAACAGCTTTGAAAGGAACTTCGCCATCAGGGACCGATAGAATGGGGCTGCTACTAGGTGGAGCCGTTTCGGCAGAGCTTCCTAGGTGGAATTTTCGGGAGTTTGCTCCGGCGGCAAGTCTGCTGGTGCCAGGACAATGTGAACGACAATCAGCGGGGTCGGGGAATCTCAGCCGCTCCATTGGTTGCGAGCTGCCTTCTCTTAGGACGGGAAAGGACGCAGAACCTGCTCCCACGAAATGCGGACGTGTACTTGAAAGGGACCTGCGAGGGTGGTGCTGTTCCTCGCGCAAAAGAAAACGGAGCTGACAGCTGTGAAATATCATTCATTCGGTAGGCCAGCCTGGTCCCTACACCAGATCAAGGAAGGGGAGTCGTCGATCCACACCCCACCCTCGCCGTGACGATGTTCTGATTGTGCGACTGCGCTTCGAGTTCGGTTCGGGCGAGACATTTCGGTTTGAATAGAACATAACATGCTGATCCATCTAGCAAGGTGGAGAATACGGTATGCTCCGACCAGACGTCTACAATCGCAATACTTCGTAGCACCTCCCGTTGATAGGGACATACATAGAAATGTGGAAATCCTATGCGACCCGCATTCCCGAACCCCGACCTCCGCATGGGGGTCCCGTACTCACACGGTCAATCGCCAGCGTAGCACCTCCGAAACGAACCAAATGCTCTGCTCGCTGCTGAGGTATTCTGGAGGGCGCGAGGTCCACGCAGGCCGTCCGTTCAGGTTTGGGGTGGACCAGGCATCTCAATCTGCTTCAGGAGGTCGGCAACCGTGCTGTCAACAGAACGTGGCCAGCATCTCCTGTTCGGCTTGTGAACATACGCAGCATCTCTGTGAGATCTAGGCTTTGACATTCGCGCAGTAGCACATGCACTGCGTTCCAGCTTGTGAAGTGCAAACCATTTCCGGCGCGGAGCTTGGAGGCCATACAGATGTCCCGAGGGTTCCATGCTTCACGGCTCAGATGCATTCGTCAAGTTGGAGTGGCACCTGCATCCATGCCTTGATATCAGTTTGCGTTCCATGTGCGCCCTTCGCCCAACGAGACGCAGGCATCTCCCAGCTTAAACGAGCCATTGAACGCCGGGGCGAGCCGCCTCGAACCCGACAGGGCAAAGGGAAACAGCAAGGTTCACGCGGCGTAACGCAGCCCCTCGGAGGTCGGCAGGTAGTTGAAACAGAACAGGGCTTCCCGTTGGTAACCGGATAGTTTTGTCCCAATCGGTGCGTTTTGAGGAATGCTTCTCCGTACAAAGGTTGGAGCGCATTGCGTGGATGACTGGGTAAGCGTGGAACAACAACAGACGAAAGAAACGGATACGACTTCTCTTCGCACTGGACGTACGACAGGGCCGTTTGGGGTAACGTTGCGCGCAATGTCACAACTAGCTGAGGAACAGAAAGCTCGAAGCGATCAGCCCCAAGGAGCAGCTGCTGCCAAGCACGAGGAACACCCAAATATGTGGAGGTGGTCGATTAAGCTCCCAAACAGAGATAGACCACCGAGATCCAACAACCCCATTTCTTCAGAACCGAGGAAAGAAGCTCGGCATCGTTGCTAACATTGAATAGGGGGCGACGTGGCGACATGGTCCCCAAGGCTAGACTTGTTCGGAGGACAGCTGACACTCCAAGAGCGCTTCTGAACATCAACGATTCGTCTTGTCATTCGTGGTGATGCAGATGTCGGCTGCCGGGCGGCTCGCGAAGGCACGAACATTACGTGAAGCGAGAGCTGAGTTGACGTACAGAAGGCCAACGAGCACAAGCCATGACCTAGAACAGAACTGGATCGCTGAGAAGGCGAGGCTCCACTATCTCTGCCATCTATCTTCGGTGCGGTGAGTATCCGAACCGACCAGAAAAGAGGTTCGGCAGGGAGCACACAGCCAGAACGAACGTGCAGAAGCCCCTCGCAGCTTGTTCTCAAAATCGCGCATGGCGATCTGTGAAGCGCATTGGAGCTACACCGATAGTGGTCAGCACAAATGCGGGGCAGGTGGTGATAAGCTTGCCTTGCCCAAGATCGACAGGCACGGATGGCGTGCTTATCCCGCTCGCATGCGCGTAGGCGAGCAACAGGCTGAACAATGTGCTTTCAAGGCGCATAAAGCCAGGAGCAGGAGCGGGCTTCTTCTGTTCTGCGCAGGTCCCTGGCATTCCTCTCACCATGCGGTCGCGCTCGTATCAAGGCAGTGTGGGTCGATCTGCGCAGCTTCCTGATGAGGAGGCTGACGTTGCTGTACGTACAAAGACTTGCTTTCAATAGAAAACGGTCCCTGGCGGTCGCCAGCCCAATAGATGAATGAGGCCATCGAGTTTTCGAGGGTTCGAAGAGCTGCGCGGGCGGACATGAGAAGCAAGAATGAAGGCGAAGCTTGCTCGGTTGGAACCCATCCAGAGTGCGCGTTAGCGTGCATCCCCGCGGGCGGAAGGTTTTGTAATGAGCCAGTTTCTTCGATGATGCAAGGCGTCCCGTCCTGGATCCCTCCATTCGTTGCCGTGCCATAGTGTTGGAGAAATCGCGGCGAAAAGGCTCTGCGGATTGGCGGGGAAGAGGCTGGAAGCGCTGGATTGCGGCCTTGCGCGCAGTCCCTATATAGCCGCGATCCGGGATAGGCGAGGACTGCGGGTGATGCGCCCTGCCCTGGTGGGCCGGGTCATCCCTCTGCCTAGAGAGCGGTGCGCTTGACAGCGAGCATACGCTAGAGGGCTGTTCGACGTCATATGTTCCAGGGGTGACAGGACGGGGAGGGCAGCAGAAGACAGGCACTGGCCAACAGAGGAAAGGTGTCGCGCGCTCCTGCTTTGTACGGCAGGGACAATTTGGGATGTTGGCAAGATAGTCTCCGAATCGGAGTTTAACGCGAATAGTGCCTGTCAGCTTCTGCCGTGCGGTGGACACGTCGAGGGAAGGACGTGCCATGCTGTGGCCGAGAAGGGGATTGGGAAGCGGGAAGACGGCTATTTGGGGGGATAGGGACAAATCGGGTGGCCATCGGCAAATCCAATGTGTTGGAACAAGATGGAAGAAACGGGTGGGAGGCGAAGGTCGCCGCGGGGTGACGGCCGAGACGGCGGTGACCGGAGGATGGGGCAGCGAGAACAGGGCGGTGAGAGGAGGATGCGGGCAGGGCGAATGGCGAAGTCGGAGACAAGGTGTTGGAATGCGATGGTAGGTGCGCTGCCGAGTCGTCGTTCGAGATGAGGAGGGTGAGGCCGCGAGCCGGGAGATTAGGCTGCGTCCCCACGTAAGCGATTGGAGGGCCAGTCCCGCATATAATAGCACGAGATTGCGTCGCCTTCACATGCGCTTGCAGTGGACCGCCCCCCCGACCGTGAGCATTCAATCAGCTTGGCCCTCGCCTTTGGCCCCGCTCCTCCCCGCTCTCCTGCACTTTCACGTTACGCCGAACGTTCTTTTCCGTGCTCCGGCTCTCTGGTTCGGCTCGGGCATCCTTTCAGCTTTGATCAACACGCGTTTAGCGCCCGTGCAAGCTATCGTCGGCTCGATCGACCCGAAGTGAGAAGGCGCGATTGTTTTCGCCCCGGTTTTCGCAATCAAGAACCCTGCGAAAACCCGCTTCTTTTCTTCGATTCAGCCATTGTCAGTGGCAGCTTTTCGACAAGCCGCTGCCAGCGCACAAAAGCGGAGAAGGAACGCCCAAGCAGCACGGGAATCAGCGTGCGGTTCCGCGTCTCCGTGGGAAGGAAGCTGAATTGAGTCCGATCGCTCCGTGGACCACGCGCTGTCGAATTCCTTTGTCGGGGCCGCCCCGAGTCGCCTTACAGCAGCAGCATCGGTGAAGGGGGACGAGCTTAAACCGATACAAATTCCGATAGCGCCACACTAGAATTGAGGACTGGTCGTCGTCGTCGTCCGTGAGTAGCCTTTCATCGTCTGTCGCTGTCCTGTCCGTTGTGGGGAGTGTATGCTGACTGGCGGTCCCCGTCATGGTCGTCGTTCAGAAGGCGGTGACCGTGTATGAGACAGGCCACTCTTCTCTCGTCCCCCGTTTTCACAAGCCCGGCCCCACAATAATCATGCGCAGGCCAGACTCGGCTCGAGATCAAATGAGGAATACCACCGCTCTCCCCGCCTCCTCGTCGTCCCGCACCCCCTCGGCACCGTTGCAGACGACGACGACGGTCACCAGTCCGACGGCACCCCGATCAGCACAGCCCTATCCCCACCACTCGCCCACAACGCCCTTCCGCTCACCCACCGAGCACCTCCCATACGGACAGCATCAACAGCAGACGGACTACTACGCCCTGCCCCCTCCCCACCAGCAGCAGCAGCAGCGAGCGCAGTATGCCGACCCCTCCGGACCCCACTCTCCCCATGCCCAGTACTCCCCCTCCGACCGCCGGCCACCTCCCGACGCCATCTGGGGTCCGCCACAGCAGCCCCCGCCCCCATCCTCCCAGCAGCGCTACCCCTCGCTCAGAGGCGACCATCTCCTCGACACGAACCCGCCCGGGCCAGAAGTACAAAAGCGCACATCGGTCCTCATCGCCCTATCGGGCACATCCTCCCAGCCGATGCCACCCGCCCAGTCCCAGTACTTCATGCAGTCCCCGCACTCGGAAGAGCCAGGCCGCATCATCTACCGCGGAGGGGATGTCGGGGTCATGCCGCAGTTCCCGACCGGCGCGCAGGCCGGGCCGACGTACGGCAGCTCCTTCCCACACTACATGTCCTCCATGGCCCCGCCCCCGCTGAACACCCGCGGGCTGCACAACACGCCCCCGAAGCCTGCGTCCCCCTCCAAGCCCGGCGAAGAGCGCGAGTCCAAGCGCTCTCCGCCTACCCCGCCCCAGCAGCCATCGACAAAGCGCAGCAAGACGGACTCGACGGACGATGCGGGCCAGTGGTACCAGTCCGACGCGAGCCCGACGGACAGCGACACCAAGCGTGCGATGGCGGGCATGACCAGCACCGTCAAGACCCGACCTGTGTCCCTGCTCACCCAAGAGCAGAAGAAGGCGAACCATATCCACTCGGAGCAGAAGCGCCGCGCGACGATCAGGAAGGGCTATGAGGCGCTCTGCGAGGTCGTCCCCAGCCTGCGCGAGGTCGTGGCCGCTGGTGGCCCGGGCGTGGGGGCCCTCACCACCAAGGTCCCGGGGATGTCGCCTACCGACAGCGAGAAGAAGCGCGGGGGGAAGGGGAAGGGGAAAGGGAGCAGGGACGATGATGACGGCGGGCTCGGCGGGGTGGTCAAGAGCGAGGCGCTGGTGCTCACCAAGAGTATGTGTCCGTGCTATCTCCGGAAATCGTGCTCATGTGATTCCCCAGCCATCGAGCATGTGGAAGCGCTCCTCGCCGAGCGGAACAAGCTTCTGACAGAGCACGCGCACCTCGCCGCCGCTCTCCCGCCGCACGAACGGCCCCCGCCCTACGTCCCCGGCCAGAGCACGTCTCTCCAGCCCGGCGCGCGCGAGCTGCGCGCATGGGAGACGCCCTGGCACGGAGGGAGCGGCCTCCCGCCCGCACACATGCGCGACGCGATGTCGTGGATGAAGGGCCTTCCCGGGGACGAAGACGACGACGATGAGGACGGGGACGACGACTAGCCTGCCTGCCTGCCTGGCACAGGCCATTCTGTGTGCATAATGACCGCCAAAGACGAGTTGAGTTGACGATTCTCTGGCTTCCTAATAGAACGAGCTGGCCACCGGCCACCCCCGCTGTTGCTGTATCATGACTACCTGCTTTCTTCTTCTTCAATTTCCCCTGCCTTGTCTACTTATCCCGGCCGGCGACGTTGTGACGCTTGGCCGTGGTTGATATCCCTATTCCCCTATCCCCTTGTTCCTTCGTTTCTCCGTCCGTTGGACCCTTTCTCGCACCTCTCTTTCTCCCCCCCATGCTCCCTTTGTATTCTGTATGTAGGTATTGCTGTGAGCGCACACACGGCCGATCGAGTGGCGTAATGACACTGTTTGGTGACTACGATAGAGGCGTGCAGATTGCCGCTTTGAGACAGTGAGTTGTGAGATGCACGGTCATGTTGGTGTCTCAAACGTACGTTTGTTACCCCCTACTCCATCATGCACTTGCTGCAAGCGGCGTAGCAAGGGTCGTCAATACTGCTGGTTAGAGCTAAAGACTGGCAATCGGTATACATTACCCAACTACCTACACAGGGCTCATAATGTTTTGATCTGTAAACTACAAGCTACATCGTCAGTGTTCTGGAAAACCGTCCATGCTCTCCGTACATCTTGGCCACTTTACAGGAGAAGCATCGCACCGAGCAGAGCGCCCGCAGCGGCCACTGCGACGGACCATACGCCCGCGGTGAGGCCCATGGCGCCGGAAGAACCGGACCCGCCGCTCGACCCGCTCGTGCTGGGCGAAGCGCCGGCAGCAGCGCCAGTGGCACCCACAGCGCCGGTCTCCATCGCCGTCTGCGTGGCGGCGGCGCCCGTAGCCATGCTATATGCGCTCTCGGCCGCGGAGGGGTTGGACATGGGGTTGAGGAGGACGCCATCGATGAGGTGCACGACACCGTTCTCGATAAGGATGTCGCTCTGGACGACCATGGCAGTGCTGTTGGCGGACATGACGTACAGCCCGGAGGCGTTGGCTATGGTCATGAGCGGTTCGCCGGACGCAGAGGTGAAGTTGGCCCCAGAGAGGAGGCTGGTCGAGTAGAGCGTGGTGCCGTTGATGATGTGGTTGCCGAGGACGGCCTGGATGAGCGTCAGGTTGGTGGCGGCCGCGCCGAGGGCCGAAAGAGCGCCCTCAAGCGCCATGTCGGTCGGGGCAAAGATGGTCAGACCGTGCGAGGCGATGACGGGATCGGCGAGGTTGGTCGACTCGGCAGCGGAGAGGAGCTCGGAGATGTTGGCGCTGGTCAGGTCCGTGATGGCGGGAGGGATGGAGAGCACGCTGTCGATCACGTGGATGACGAGGTTCTCGTACGTCGCGGATTGGAGGACGGTGACGTTTTGCTGCGCGCATACATGTCAGTAACGGTGGTAGAAAGCGAAGAAGGTGCATACAGGCTGGTTGAGGAGCATGACGGTGCCGTTCACACTCTCGGCAACGAGTACCTGGCTCTTGTTGGCCTCGAGCTGCACGAGGGCCGTGTCGTTCAAGAACGTGCGCATGATCGTGTGGTTGGGACTCGTTGCGAACGAGCTCGCGTTGAACGCGCCGCTGACAAAGTGGTACATGAGGATGTCGCCGAGTTCTGCGAGGTTGGACGAGACGTTGCTGGGCACGGCCGAGAAGGCAGCATCGTTCGGCGCGAAGACGGTCTTGTTCCCCACGGGGAGCGCGGCGAGGAGGGACGCACCCGCGGTGGTGTTGGAGAGGGAGACTGCGGCGGCCTCGAGCATTGTGAGGTTGAGGCTCTGGAGGGCGCCGAGCAGGCCGGCGACGTAGGCTGCGCCGGAGGAGCTGTTGGTGGCATTCTGCCCGAGGGCGAGGGCGGGGAGGAGCGCGAGGAGGGTGAGGCGGGGGCAGCGCATCGCGTTAGTCTTTGTGTGGTGGGGGAGAAGAGAGAGAAGGGGGTGATGAGCGAATGCCCCCGGATTGAGCGGTTATATACCATCCAAGCGCACCGATCGCCATGTCCGATGGCGGGGCGGTCACTTGGTCTCCCGCTCGAGGATTCTTGGAACCTTGCGTCCTTGGGCAGAGAGAGCGATTGGTGCAGAGCAGCGGGCGGTTGGCTTGTCTTGGATGTGGAAATGCGGGGAAAGGAGGGACCCCTGCCACCGTTTGACGCGATGGGACGTCATCGCAAGGGCCCTCCGCAGCAAAAGACTTGGTGGGCTCCAACGATCATCTCTTATTGCCTTGGCCAGTGGCACTCGGCACTCACACTGTCAAGCTGCCCGGACAAGTGCCACTGCATGTCTTCATTCACTTCTTGTACCTCTGACGAGTGCCGAAGGCAAAAGAACGATTGGAGTGCCTGGACATGCCCAGAAATGGACCCGTCTCCCGGGGTCCACCTCCCGCCGTCGCGTCCAGCCGATCATCAGACCCGTCCGTCGCGCCCATCGGTCCATCTCTATTCTAGGCACTGACTGGCACAAAACCTTTCCCGCGCGCCTCCCTTTGGTTGAAGCAAACTTTCTTCCCTCGCTCGTGGCGGCGCCGGAAGCGGACCGCGCGCCCTTTCCGCACTGACATGGTTTTGTATTGCGCCCTCCACTTGGGCTCGATGTTGGAGACAGGAACTGCGTAGATGTTGGATGTCCCGGGTGCAGGGATCGGCGGCCACCCTTGCACCGGGATGCTGCCCCGGTACAGATAACCCTTGCGGTTCCCGATGGCTGGAATCCAGATCGAGCCCAGGATACCCTTACCGTGTCACGATCCCTTGCCATCCAAGACACCAACAAATGGGAAAACCCGCCCTCTAGCACATCACTTATCCGATTGTGCATTGGTCACGCAGCTTCCTGGTTGTTATGGTAAGACTGGGGTGACCTCGACCGCGAGGTTCCCACGGAGAGGAGACGGGTTACAGGAAGGCAGGTGGAACGCTGCGACCGTGGTGCGAAGCTATGTAGCAAAAACTCGCTACATTCGGAAGTCGAATATGAGTACTCGCCCCAAACCCTTACCGATCCCTATGTGCACGTATTCTTGTAGCGGTAAAACATGGTGAGATAATTTCGAGACGGAACTGGTCCTGTATACGCGAGACATTCAATAGCGATCACGTGACTGCGCTTCTTTTCTTCCAAGGCCTTCGTATCCCAAAAGGGCTGTCTGGACGGGAGCATTGCCCGCGGATATGGACAAGAGCAGGGTGTGAGAGCAGGTGTGAGAGCAGAGTGTCAAGGAATGGACAACGACAGGCATGTCTGGTTGAATAACAAAAGGATGGTCTCGCTCATCCCCGGCCCGCCGCCCTCTCCCACAAGTCATCTCTGCTACATCCTCGCCCCTTGTCCCGACTTCCCTGGAAGTGCGGCGGGTGC
>KV417328.1:20481-33811 GCA_001630345.1 Calocera viscosa TUFC12733
CATCGGCACCATGGGACCACGGTATCAGCTTTGATGGTATGGAGCGTAAGCATCTGGGATGGTTGGAGCGCTTGATCAGAAAGACATCACTAATAATTTGTTGATGGATTGAAATCGAATGAGTTGTACCGCCGATGGCCTCCGGTCCGTAGTCATCTCACCACAATCCAGCACTATATTTGGTCACTCAAGACAGTATGAGAAACAGCAATGCTGAGTTTGAGAGTACGATGAGCGTGGAGATAATTAAAAGTGCTACAGCAAAGTGAGTGTCGATGGAGGGATGTAGGGGGGCGAGGATGAGGTGAGGGAGGGGACGGGTAGCAGTGGGAAGTGGAGTTATGGACAAATAATGCAGCCCTGACATCGACCGCGCACTTGGCGTAGTGGTCAGTACTGGAAGCCCTAGTGTTAACTGGGTGCCGAGCACAGGCTGAACCACTCAGGCCGGAGGCGTGAGATCGAGTCTCGGGTTGGTCACTCTGAGCATTTACAAATAGCACCCGCCGCACTACCTGGGTAGTCGGGACAAGGGGCGAGGATGCATCGGAGCTGACTTGTGGGAGAGGGCGGCGGGCCGGGGATGAGCGAGACCATCCTTTTGTTCTTCAACCAGACGTGCCTGAGGTTGTCTACTGCTTGACACTCTGCTCTCACACCTGCTCTCACGCCTTGCTCTTGTCGATATCCGCGTGCAATGCTCCCGTCCAGACAGCCCTTTTAGGATACGAAGGCCTTGGAAGAAAAGAAGCATAATCACGTGATCGCTTACCTGAGTGGAGTGTCTTGCACTGCACCGTGGACGGTCATCTTACCGTACTCCATAAACACAGCAGTCTAAACATAGAATGTCATTCCGAAGTCTCAGTGGGATGACAGAAGCCTTCGCAGGTTATGATTATCATGGTATCGTTCTGTATCGTACATATGCGCCCGACCGAAACATGTCGTACAGATGCGTATGGCTTACATACTGTATACAAATCATGATTCGAGACTCCAAGCGTTGTCTTTAACGATCTTCTCCTTCTCGATAATGAACTTTCCCTAGCAGCCGGAAGTCAGTTCGCCGGTCAGCGGCTATGACGGCGCGCTTACCTCCTTATATTTCTGAGATGTCTCATACGCTTTCAAATATGTCCACCCTACACTGGTACCGCATCCCATGCAAGTAATGTCCGCAACCTGGAAGATGCATGTAAGGAAGAAAACGTGACATGCACCAAGAAGGGCACCTACTGTGTGCATCCCTGTTCTGGGTACCCAGTCAGCAGTGATAACAGCGAATTGGTATTGTCCTTGGCTCACAATAGCATCCTGTCCTCTTTCTTTCCTTGCTTGATGTTGACAGCCGAATGAAAGAGACTACCCCGAGCATCGTCAGACGGCCGTCTGAGCCGCTAGAGGAATGAGACGCACAATGCCACTCCGTCCCGTCCCGAGAACGCCTTACTGATCAACTCATCTTGCAGAGCCTGAGAGCGTTTCAGCTTCCACTCATGTTACAGATGTCGCAGCTCACAAGATGGGTCGAGCAGTTAGCACAACTGTACGTTGGACGATCTCCGAGGTATACAAGCGCGCCGTCCTCGTCGCTTCCGGTAGCAGGTGCCTTGCCGAGGCGGCTTGAGGTCGGCGGATCCAGCTCCAAAGGTTCAAGATCGGGCTCTTGCATCATCTTTGAGTGATTGAATAGGATGTCATTACAGGCGTGCAGTGAGCAGCAGATGAATGAGCGGTGAGAGGTGTGGACCGCCCCTGTCTGACCAGCCTGGCTACCGCAAGGGAGAGCGCGTGATCGGGAGCCCTCCCGATCACAAGCCAGTCCCTGAAAAGACGTCGACGGCTGCGTCTTGGTTCCTCTGCAACTACTCTAGACTCGCGGCAGCGCGGGATGCCGCACGCCCTGCCTCTGGAGCTCATCGAGCAGGTCGAGAGGGTGCTGAATGCTCGTAAAGAGTCTGTTGATGGTCAGGTGAACGGGCACGATGAGCCGCTCACTGACTTCCACCTTGTCAATACACTAAACTCTCTCTTTCCTGATGGTAAGACCCCACGCGGCCTATCAACCATAGTTGGCTAAGCGATTGTTGCACAGAGTCATCCCTGGGACGAATAGAGCAAGTACAGGCGGGTCTGAAGTCCCAGCATGCTGCGCTGCAAGAGGAGATCGCCGAGCTGCGAGCACGACTACGGCAAGAGTCGGACGCCTCACGAATGCAGACGATACAGGCATTGATCGCAGTACGCCCTCATGATCATGTCCAATACAAAATCTTCAATAACTTGTTTGGTTCCAGGAACTTCTTTCTCAAATGACTCGCATACGCGAGAAAGCCACCGAGAGCGAGGCGATTGTGCGCGAGCTCACCAAGGACATCCAAGCGCTGGACCTGGCGAAGCGTAACCTAAGCCTGAGTCTCACAGTCATGAAACGATTTCAGATCCTTGGTGCGTTCTACACTTCCATCCGGGAGATGTGATACTGGAGATGTGATACTAATGTCTGTTTGTAGTCAACGATCTGGGTCGACTGGATGGGATGGTACAGGAGAGGAAGTACTCGGAGGTCGCCCCTACCCTCGCTGTGTGTGCAACGCATTCCCTTATGACCCACTGTTGACATGTGGAATAGGCTGTTAAGCAGATAGCAACGTCTTTCAAGCCATACACATCTGTCGACAAGATCGCACTGGGGATGAAGCGCATGCAGGAGCTGATTGGTCAACTACGAGCGGAGTTGGATGAGGACTTCGAGGCTTTGTACGTCTGCTGTTTCCTCCCTACCCTCCCAACTGATGTCGCTCCAGCTATTCCCAAGACCGTCAGAAGCAGGTCAAAGCCAGCACTATTCGTTCCGCCTGCGAGGTGGTGGACGTGATGGGTGACGATGTTCGGCTTCAGCTGATCGACCGGTATTGCGCTCTGGAACTCAAGGAGTATCGGCGCATATTTCGCTCTACAGACGAGGCTGGGCAACTTGATAACATCTCCCGCCGATTTGCGTGGTTCAAGCGCGTCCTGAATGTGCATGACGAAGAACGAGCCGGTGTGTTCCCGAAGGAATGGAAGGTCGAGCAGTATCTATGCGCCAAGTTTACGGATATCACGAGGGACGATCTTGCCGTGGCACTCACCAGAGCAGGGCAAAAGCTCACAGTTACACTCCTGTTGGAGTCGCTCAAGGAGACCCTGGAGTTCGAGCAGAGCATGGCAAAGAAGTTCGAGGTTCCGTTCTTGGACGTCGTCAAGGTCGCAGCATCGATCACCAAGCCACCAGCGATGCTCTCAAGCGTGTTCGACAACCATATGGGTGTCTTTGTGGATGCTCAAGACAAGTGAGCTATCTCCGCCATCATGGAGTCCCATGCTAAGTGGTTTGACAGGGCATTATCGGACATGCTGGCCAGCTATCGAGGCACCAAATCTCGTGCATCACTGGATGAAGCAACAAGTGACGGCAACAATGTCACTGTCCTGCCGTCTTCCACAGACTTGTTTTACTTCTACCGCCAGATTCTGGAGCAGTGTGCTAAGCTGTCGAACAAGCAGGCGCTGTTCGATCTCTGTGCTCTGCAGAAGAAGTGGCTCAGGATCTACGCGGAGGACGTCCTGGTTGCTGGATTGAAGCCGTACGTCCATGTTCCCTTTCCCGATCACCTGCTGACCAGTCTATAGTGACAAAGAACGATTCTCACTTGACCGGAAGTCCATGGAGGGCAAAGTCAACGTGCCCGAGCTGAGGAACGCATGCCTGGTGCTTAATACCGCCGAGTACTGCCACGCGACCGCCGCGCAGCTCGAGGAGCGTATCACAGAGCTGATCCACGCCGACTACAAAGAGAAGGTCAGCCTGCAGCCAGAGCAAGATGTCTTTGTTGGCGTCATCGCCTCGGCCATCTCGGTGTTGCTCAAAGAACTGGACTCGGCGACGGACGCGTCCTTTGCTGTGCTGGTACGATCGGGATGGGGCGACGTGACGAGCGTCAGTGGGCCGAGCAATGCGATTTCGGAGGTTGTGAGGAATGTGGAGGCGGCTGTGGATGTGCTGAGGGAGCAGGTGCAGTACAAGAAGTGGCTGCGGAACTTCTATGATAAGGCTGCCAAGTGGGTTGCTCTCTCTCCATCCTAGAACACGACTGATCAGCGTACAGCACTTTGATGACGAAGTTCAAGAATGCTATGGTGAAGAGTCGGCCCATCAAGGAAGTCTCGGCGGAGCAGGTCGGGAATCCATGGTTGCTGCTACCCCCATTGCTCACTTAGTCACAGATAATGATCGATCTGCAAGCGCTTCGAACTTGTCTGCTCGACTTCCCCGGCACTCAGTCTGGCGATGCGATGACTAGCTATAGCCGCAACATTACCAAGACTGCTTCGAGTCTCGAAACCGTGCTCAAGCTCGTCATCGCGCCTGTTGTACCTGGAGACTCTTTCGTGCAGAACTACACTTTGCTGATCCAGGACACCTCGTTCTCCAACTTTCAAAAGGTACGTCTAAGTCGTCATATCTAGAACTCTTCTGAATCCAGTGTATTCAGATCTTGGATCTCAAAGGCACACCACGGGCCGAGCAAAACACATTGCTGGATACGTTCCTGACGGTCACCAGCACCATGGAGCACCTGGAGAGCGCATCTTTCCTGTCATCCCTAGACATGGACCCGGACAACAAGCAGAGCCAGCCAAGCGCTCTCGGGCGTACGTTGACAAGCCCACCGATTGGCGGCAGCGGCCGGGTCACTCTGCCGTCAATATTGGTCGGATCGGGTGCATTGACAGACGAGCCAGGGACGGGACTGGGCATCTCCACGAGCGCCGGGCGTGGCGAGCAGCCGCGGCAAGTCTTCTCGAACTTCAGGAGTTTCATGGCGTTCGGTGCGCGGAGGGAAAGTGTAGCAAAATAGTATACCTATCTAATAACTATCCCCTATCCGGAGATGAGATGTCGTGGCAATCCAACTGCCCCGTAGTCGCGCGCGTGGCCCCAATCTCAGTGACGTACGCGCCTCCGCGGGGCCAATTTTTGCTGGGTGCTTCCCTCGCTCGACTTCCACGACGGCACGAGCTTTATCCCTATCCCTTGCTCCTCGTGCAAACCTCTTGCTACAACATCTTGTCTTCTTGCCTAAACTAGCCAAAGATGAACGCCCAGGTCGCCAACCTCGCAATCTCACTAGGGGGGATGCAGCGTGCGTCTCTCTCTGCCCGCATTGAACAAATAGGAGGAGGATGTTGACCCCGTTTCCCCGCAGTCGCCCGCAAAATACCAATGGACACGGATCCCCAGATCCTCCTGTACGTCCGCATCGGCTACATCACCGCCCAGCTCCTGTGCCTCGCGGTGTACTACTACACCTCGTATAAGGTGCGTCGCTTGCTTTGGGACATGGAGGGGTGCTGAGGAAGGGGCAGATCAAGCAGAAAAACGACCTGACGGTGCTGAAGTATGGTGCGTATCTCTCACTCCTATCCGCGTATCCAGCTGCTTATCCGATGCATAGTTGAGCCCAAGAACCCTATGGTACGAGCTGCGCTGCTTGGTGTGCGGCATGAACTGACGTGGAACAGTCGACAGACTCAGGCGGACTCGTCACCACGACTGTGCGGGACTACGATCTCGGGGAGGTATCCAAGCTGGTGCGTCCCCCTCCTCCGCCACCCTTTATACCACTCCTGACGCAGCACAGGTCCGCGGCGTCTACATGGGCATCGCGATGATGGCTGTCCTCCACCTGTACATGAAGTTCAACCCGCCGCTGTTCGTGCAGGGCCTCACGGCGCTCAAGGGCATCTACGACGCCAAGCCCGTTGCGATCCACCTGTTTGGCAAGCCCGCGACGGGCGACCTCAAGCGGCCGTTCAAGGTCGGCGGCCTGTTTGGCGCTGCTTCTGACCCCGCCACGGACGCGGCGAGCATCAAGGAGGCCGAGAGGAAGCCCGCGCCGAAGAAGGACGAGTGAGCGGGGTATTCCAAGCTGCCCAAGGGGCGAGCAGCGGGTGGGCAAAGGGGGGGATTAGGTTAGGCTAGTGTTTTCTATGGGCGAGGTAGAGGACAAGAGAGCGAAGGGGTTGTACAAGTTCTGTCCGCGCGCTTTTCACACGCCTTTTCCCCTGCACGGTAATTTTATGTCCCCGCCGGCCGCCTCCCTCTCCTCTCCCTGCGTTCCGCTTGTGCGCTCCCCCGGAGCAGCACTATGAACATTTTGCACTTGGGCTACTCGTTCAGCGTGTACCCAACGATGCTCCTCCTTCCGACAATCTCGCCAACCTTGAATATCCCATACGCCTCGAGCGCATACACGCCGATCCGTGCCCATGCGCCGGAACGCAGCACCTCCCGCCAGTAGTTGAGGTCCTTTGCGCGGTTGAAGAGCGTGCTGTATGCCGATTGCCACGTCGCGGCGCTCATGGGCGGCGCGAGCCTCTCGGCGACGTACACCTGCTTTGCGAGCTCGCGCGCGACGGCGAGGTTGTAGAACAAGGGCTCGCGGTAGCCTACAACCCATGTCAGCCTATGACCGCATGCAACTGAGGAAGAAGACTTACTGCCCAGCATTCCCCCGATCCTCTCTCCTACTCCACCCGCAAACCTGCCCAAGCTACCAAGCAGCTGCCCCGCCCGCTCCTGCGCCGCCGCCGCCGTGGATTGGGTCTTGCCAGCGGCGGAGGACGCCGCCTCCTTCGCCGCCTCGGTCGTGGATGCGAAACGGCGGAATGCGAGTGTGGGGTTGCGGAGAGCGGTGCGCATCGCCGGTGAGCGGAAGAGAGACATGGTGCTGTCTTGTATCTCGGTGGTGTGGCGTGGGTGGGGGATATGAGAGTGCTCGACCCTTCTAATAGTGGGCGAGGGTTGGAGGCGAGCGCGGGGGTGCGGTGTGCGGGGAAGGTAACAGCACTCTCACTAGTACTGCTGCTCTCTCCAGCAACTTGCTCGGAAAGTGCCCAGGGACGGGGGCAATCCCCTCTGCTCAGCTTCCGTCATCCCGGCCACAACCGACCCCTCGGAGCCGAGCGCGGGAAGAAGCAAGGCGGGGTTTCACGTGCCAGACCCCCGAGGGACCATCAGGGGAAGTCACGCTCTGGGCGGGGGGGTCGGTACCGCAAAAGGGCGCCGCGTACGTACTTTAACCAGACAGACCGCTGGAGCGAACAAGCAGCGCGTCCTATCTCTCCCCGCTCCTCCTCCCTGCCCCTGCCCCTGCCTAGCACCACAGCACCACAGCACTCTCCCCTCCCCCACGCTCAGCAAAAAGATGGCAGATATCAGAGAGCCCGGATTTAAGGTGCGCTCCCTGCGGGCCAGTCAGAGAAGGAGGCTGACCGTGACGGCGCGTTCGACAGTCCTCAGAGCTGTTCGCCCAGCTTGCCATCGTCCTCGAGAGCTACACCCCGGAGGAGATGCAAAAGGAGCTTAAGAAGGTGCGTCCTCTTTCCTTTCTCTCCCTGCGCGTGGCGGCTTGCCCTGCTGCCCGCGCGCAGGGTTCCGGGCTCGGGCTCGCTAACGCTCGCATCAGACAAATGGCATCTTCCTCATGCAGATCAAGTCTTCCTCTGGGGAGGAGAAGCTGTGGACGATCGACCTCAAGAAGGAGGGAAAGGTCACCAAGGGCAAGGGCGCCAAGCCAGATGTGACCATCATCGCTGGCGACGACCTGTTTGTTGACTTGGCGGACGGCAAGGTATGCAGCAGCTTCTGGCTTCGCGCTGATCGTTGGGGCTGGGGCTGATGCCCAGCAGACCAGCGGGCAGAAGGCGTTCATGACCGGCAAACTCAAAACCAAGGGAAACATGATGATGGCCACCAAGCTGGATGGCTTGCTCAAGGTAGGCACACATCGTTCGGCTCAATGCTCGGTCAATTGCTCACACGCGCGCGCAGACCGCAAAGGCAAAGGCAAAGCTCTAGTCGCTTCACCTGCTTCATATCCCCACAGCATACGTTACAGCACTTTTTGTACAATTATTGGTAAGGGGGGTTATCGTCGGAGTAGAGAATGCCACAGGTCGTCACCGTATTTCGCAACGTTATACACGAAAAGATTCCGAAAAAGTCATAAGAAGCGCGAATGCAAGATCATTAGAAGAAGGAACCGAACAAGCTGTTGGCTCTTCGAGGTGGTGGCTGGATATCTTTCCGAAGGTTGACCAGACTCTGCAGTTGTTTCATCACCTGGAGCTTCTGTCAATACCGACACAGTTCAAGTGGCTGCGCTGCTTACCTCCTCAAGCTTGTCCTTCCGCTCCTGCAAGTCCAAGTGGTCGCGGACACTCGGGTTCTCTCGAGCGAACTTGGCGATCTCCTTCCTGTCGAGATCGTACATTAACCGAGAGTCGATCTCCCTCGGGAACTGATAGAAGAAATGGTCCAGCAGCTCGATGTTCAGGAACATTGCAGATGTGTAGGCAAGCTTGTCGGCCACGACGTTCAGGAACACCTCAGGGCATAACGCATCATTCTCCGGGCCGCTCTTGCACCTCTTCGATTTGACCGCAGCAAGGCGAAGCTTCAATACTTCCAATCGGTTCGAGTACGCCAATGCTTGGCGACCATCGATGATGACCCCAGGGCTGTAGCGGTACGAGTCGAGCGTCATCGGTCCCTCCTCCTCTGTTTCTTCTCCACTCTTCAGGCGAGCAAGCCTTTGAAGGCTACGCTGCCGTTCTTGGTCCTCCAGTGATCGCACATACTCGAGAAGATTGCTCAATCGGCGGCTGCCCCCGACCTTCTTCCGGATCTCCACCAGCTTGTCCTGACACATCTTAAGCTCGTTCTCGAACAAAACTTGTGCCTTGTCTCGTCCGGTCGTCCACTCCCGATCTTCAACTTCGACCTCGTACTTGTAAGGCTTGATGCAGTTCTCGACCTGATCGGCCGCTACGCCCAGTCGCTCGCGGAGAATTGCATGAGAGAATTGGACGATGCGTTCGACCGTCTGCGGATGGTAGTTGAATGGCTCGCCAGAGGCGATGGATTCGATGAGCCCGCGCAGCCCGTCTGCAACGAGTTGCGTTGAGTCTCGTCCGACACCAGACTTTGTCAGCAGCGACGAAGCGGCGTCAAGCTTGTACCTCCAATACGAATCCACCTCTTCTGGTTTGACCTTCGGATCATTACCGAGAGCCGTGAGTTCTTCCACACGCTTGTCGGACCAATACAGCTGCTCGAGGATGTCCATGAGCTTCTCGTCCAGCATGCCTTTTAGCTTCGATCGGATCTGCGGCTTCGTGAACTGCGCAGTGAGCTCCTTGAACCGTGCCTTGAGCTGATCGACAGTCTCGGCGACATATGACTCCGCGGTGATTCGCCGATCGTTGTATTGAACTTTGAACTGGTATTGAGTGTCTTCCAGTTCGAGCTGCACGGCGTTGGAGATCGAGTGGAGTGAACTGGCCATGCTCGATTCCAGCACATCCATGAGTCGCTTTCTCAAGGTATCGGTGCCGACCATGATATTCGACGATCTCCCGAAGTATTCGCGGTGCGCCCCAAAGTAGTCCTCCTCCCTCTTCATGACTGCGCCAGTCATGTTCGGAGTTTCAGAACCCAGATGTGCTCGTACTCCAGCAATGCCTGTGGCTTTGCAGACAACACCAACATACCCCAGGTGGAGAGGGTATCGGTTGCCCTGGAGGATCAGAGAACCGGCCTCCGGTTCCACGAGATCCATCTTCGTGATGACACCGATTGTACGGAGACCAAGAGGATCGACCTTTCGGCTGGCGCGGAGGGCAGGCGAGTTCGCAAGATCGACATTGGCAGCACATACAGCCAAAATGATGTTCGGCTCCTTGATGTAGCGCTCACAGAGGCTCGAGATCTTCTCCTTCAGTTCTTCCGGTTGGTCTAGGGAACTGATTTGGACATAGCCAGGTAGATCAATGAGCGTCAAGTCTGGGACGTGCGGGCTGTGTATCCGCAAATCGATCGGCCTGTCGGAAACACACTCTTCAGCGGGCACCGCCTGATTGAGTTCGACCAGCGTCTTTTGGATCTCCTTCCAATCTGTGATCTTGCCCAGACCCAGCGCAGGGAACTCTCCATATTCAGCCGCATTGCCTTCCGAAGCAGGCGTGTGGATGAGGGTTAGTTCGATGGGTCGACGCGTGACCATGTTGTTTCCCCTACGTATGATCAGCGTCCGGCAAGCAAGAGCAAAGAAGACGGCAGACTCACTTTGGCAAGAATTCATGTCCGACGATCGCTTCCAGAACCGAGCTCTTACCCGAGCTCTGACTCCCGATGACAACAATACTCGGCAGCTTCAGGTTATCACTCTGATCGATGCTGAGCAGAATGCTTCGGATCTCGATCAGCTTGCGCGTGAGATGCATGAGCCCATCTTGTCGATCTGCCAACTGATCCGAGCCTGATCGCTTCTCCTCGGCCTTGGGATCGGCGGGAGAGGACAATGTAGCGGCAATCAATGCAGCGACCGCTGCGCTTTTCTCACTGCCATCAGGTTCTCCTCCAGCCTTCGATCCTTCGCTTTCTTTCCGGGATCGTCCTTCGCCTTTCTCACCATTGCCTCCGCTTGCCTTTAAGAGATCTTTGAGGAACTGAGGAGTTTCGAATTTGGGAAGCTCAATGCTCCCAACGCGTTCGACAACGGAGTTGAATTGGCCAGATGCCGCGTCGAAGAAGTCAGCAGCCGATTCCTGGGCCGACGTGATCCACTCGTTTGTTTGCTTGCGGAATTCTGGCATTCCAAATGAGGTTGTCACCAAGGGTGATTACTTGCAGGAGTGCGTACCTTCGACTTTGTAGTTCGCATAGCCGACGGCGCCTGCACCGAGCCCTACGCCTGCAATAGGCACTCTGAACGCGCGAAGCACAAACTTGGGCAGTGCGGAATACGATATCGCTCGCGCATGAATGTTCCTCATGGATGCCGCCCGTCGAATTGCCATATGTGCTTGGAGCTGACGCGTCGTCCCCGCAAGTAATGTCGAGTGATGTCGCATTGTCCATTGCAGTTTCGTGCTATCGCCCTGCCTGCGCACCGCCTGTCGTGCGGCAACGAAAGGCGAACGAAGCATGACGGTATTGTTAGCGCCAATTAAGCTTGGCGTGCGATGTCCAGCACGTCGA
Source organism: Calocera viscosa TUFC12733 (assembly GCA_001630345.1). NCBI lineage: Eukaryota > Fungi > Basidiomycota > Dacrymycetes > Dacrymycetales > Dacrymycetaceae > Calocera > Calocera viscosa. The sequence goes on from KV417328.1 coordinate 31,574, forward strand.
ATCGACTTGAGAAGGGCGCGTTGTCGGCACAAAGGTTGTGAGTGTCGAGGCAGAAGTCGTCGGCGGCGCACCGTAATGACAAGAGTGCCGACGGAAGCAAAAAGGGAGCCGAGGGTCGACGCGGCCCACTTTGAGACGTTTATCCGTTCCGACAAAGAAGAAACCGCTTCACAAGCCTTGTCCAGGCTTCTCAGATCTACCACGCCGCCACAAAAGCACATCCACCATGGCTTCGACAACACCTGCAGCGCTTGTACTTGTCTCTAAGGCAGACCTCTGGATGTGTATATTAAAGTGCAGTTTCTGGTCATGTTTGCTTCACCAGCTCCGCAGATCTCCACGTTCGCTAGGCGACTTCACCACTATTCACAGCTGCTGGTCAGCATACCTCCTCCTCCACCAAATCGCTTTTTTCGTGCCTGCTCATGTCTTCACACCTCTTTACACCATGGTCGCCGCAGGCCGAGCGAGCCATCCTGCAGAAGACACTTACAGCCGTCCGTGACGCAACCCTCCACCCTTACAACCGATTCTACATCTGCGCCGCGGTAAAGGAACGCGTGTATCATCTTGACCGTGAAGGTCAGATCACATATGGAGGACTGCCCTCCTATGTAGATTACTACTTCGACGATGAAAACGACCATCAAAAGACAAGAGGACTGTGGGCTAGCCTCACCAACAAGAGTCCGAAGGTCAAGGATGAACAGAAGGTGAGCTATCTTCCCGCACTGCGGTTTCATAGGGCTGATCATGTATTCCAGAGACTGAACTTTTTCATTCGGGCAGTGAAGAGACTCCAGAGTGACGTTGATAAAAAGCGTAAGCCCATGGATTGGCGCAAACTGCTTCTGAAAAGACGTGGAGAGGTCCCCGATTGGAACGAGATTCTGGAGCGCTATGGCATCCTCGCGCCTCTTGTTCTCTGTCTGGCAGGTCTCAACGTTCCTGGAGCGCCATCGCGAATAATTCCTCAGAGTTTGCGGGCCCGAATGACATGGTTCCCACCGCACATATACTCGCAGCGGGCGACCGCCCCGCATCTGAGCATCTACTGGGACACCATCCGGCAGAGCTTCCCTCTGGGAGAAATCGACAAGCTTGGCATGATTCACGGTGATCTCACGCTCGACGACCTCTTCATTACCTACATCAACGGCATCGAAAGCTGCATGTCTTCCTACGACAACCTTGTGCCCGACCGCAAGCACAGGTGGCTGCCGTTTGCGGACGTGTGTGAATGTCAACAATACCGAGCGCTACATTGGCTACTCGGCATGGAGCAACCGAAGCGATATCCTGGTCATCCTCTCACTCCAGAACCTTCCCCCTCCCCTTCCCTCTCGGTCGGCTCTCCTCGAAGCTCCCGCTCATCATCCCCAAGAAGGTACACGACCCAACGAAACCGATGGTAGTTGCCTCATTTCATGGACACTGGGTGTTCATCACCCTAATGAACAATCACGAAATTTCCCGTACGGTTACCATGACTATTTACGATACGAACGTTTACGCGACCTCCTCACGACTAATGATGCATTATCTCCACCAGACGTTCTTCCTGCCTCTGTCGGGATAATGAATGGCCATGTCCAGAAGCCAATCCCGCCTTTTGGCATGTATCAGATTGGCCGAAGGTCCTCGGAAGGTGCTTTACGGTGTGTAACTCCGCTCCAGAGACAGCCGGCAGTCAGTGGCATATGATCGATGGTTTTCGCTCGCCACCAGGCTGCCTGCTAGCAAGGCTTACGCGGGCACTTCTTTATAGCCCCTTTCATTCTGCATTTCAAGCCTGAGATGCAAACGAATACCGCTCACCTTGCATTCTCACTCTCGTCTAAAGCACGCCATGCAAAGTATCAATTCCTATGTGCACATCTTGTTGTGCCTATCAAAGGTGACGAGGTCCTTGCCAGCATGCGAGACATGGTCAGATGTCGATCACGTGACCGAGCTTCTTTTCTTCCAAGGTCTTCGTGTCCGAAAAGGGCCGTCTGCACGGGAGCATTGTACGCGGATATCGACAAGAGGCAAGGTGCCAGAGGAGAGTGTCCAGCAATGGATCCGAAACGAACGAATAACAAAAGGGTGGTCTCGCTCACCCCCGGCCCGCCGCCCTTTGTCATCTCTGAAGCATTCCCCGCATGTGCGCGACGCCCCTCGTCCCGACTTCCCAGGAAGTGCGGCGGGGTGGTCTTTGGTTAAATGCTCAGAGTGACCAATCCGAGACTCGATCTG